>JAHBCN010004582.1:0-62173 GCA_019359885.1 Listronotus oregonensis
AGAATACCGTTCTCACGTCTGGTGAATCAACTATGCTCCACAACTCTGATCATTCTTTATTCCCTTATTAATGACTCCTGAGACAAAGTTCATAACAACCTCCCTTTCCCAAACAGATTAAAGTCTGACTCTCTTACCTGTCTAGTTTTCTTGTCATTATAATTACGTAACTAAAGCTTTGTTTGGCACCTATTTAAAATGTTTCTATAACAGGTCCGTTGTTATTCACTACACTATTTTCACCTTTTCTTACCCATTATCATAAATACGTCACATAAGACACATGCAAAAAAGTGTAAAATAGTGTACACTAAATAACAAACAGGCCTACGATGTAAAAAATCTTTTTTTGTGTGTATTTTGTCAGGCCCAACTAATTCCCGCTGTGACGGGCGCAGAGCCGCCCCTCATCTCTGTCTTTCATTTGGCGGTCAACAATTGCTCGGGTTATCATCGCCAGTTCCAGATGGGATCGCCTTATTTTAATGGCGAAAATCATCCCCCTTTTACCTTCTAACCTCGCTCTTATTATCCTTGTTAAACACTTTTACCTCCGAAATACATATTATTGTAATAAACTTACATCTTTTTCATGGTGTGTCATAATTAAAAATACATTGCTGGCACAGCACAATGAAACAGATCCAAAGAAAAATCGTGCTAAAGTGAATATTTGGGACCATGTCTTCCATGATTTCACTTTCTTTTAACAGTTTTGAGCAGAATATAATGTTTTTTTAATTCGACATAGCATAGGCATGATTCCAACTTCTTATGAGTCTTACACAGGAAAAGTAAAAATTTAAATTTGTTTAGTTTTAAATTTAAATAAAAATAAATACTTTTATTATAATGTTTTAAATGAAAAAAAATAGAAGAAAACAACAATATTATTTTTTTTTTATATACCTAAATATGTTTTAAAAAAGTATGCTTCTTGAATGGGATCTTTGAATAAAAATGTAGACCAAATTACTGAGATCAGTTCTTCTGTAACTATCTGTTAGTCATATACCATAACCTGGTAATCTTTTAGCCGCCACTGGGTCATGAATCATTTAAGATTTTAAGCGCCTATATCCAGGAAATAACCTTTTTTATCCATACAGAACAAAAAACTTTACAGCATTACGAAGTCAAGCAACAAGGTTTGCTTACAGATCTTGTTAATCTACGCGGGAACGCCAGAAGCGGTACCGCCTTGACCTTCCAATGACCTTAAACATAACGTGATGGGGTTTAACCGACCCTCTCATCGTAATCAGCGACTCCAAAAACCCTGGTAGCACTAACCACTTTCAGCGTTCCCGCGTAGATTACAGAAATGTTGACCTGTGTTATCCATCTCTGCATAAACATCTTGCGGTAAAATAAAAGGTCAGAAAATATCCATAGAATCATCAGTACTCAGCTTGTCTATTTCTTATCTTCTTCTCTAGAACTTGTAAATCTACTAAATGCTTTGTGCGATTTTACTAAAAGGATTTTCTAGGACACCATGTTCAACCCTCCCAAATATATCTGTGGCTGGTGCATTGCTTAGTTTGTATTTTTGAACACACTTATAATGTGAGGTTGTTTAACCAGATTTATCCGTTCAATACAGAGGAGGCGCTAATATTCATGTTTATGTTTCCCATTTTCTAAAATGGTGCATTATCTTTATGACCACAGGTAAAGTTTTATATAGATCTGCAAACTGTGTAAAGTTGATGTGTCGCAGTATTTTATTTATAGGAAAAAATAGTATCGATCAGTGATCTTTATTTTTGGAAAGTGTAACACCAAAACAAATTCATGAACGATTGTTAAAGTGTATAAGGGACCTTCACCTTTAGTTAGAACGATAGAAAGATGGGTTATTTAATTGAAACGTGGTCATTCAAGTCTTGAATACGATCCACGTAAAGGACGCCCAAAGAACATCAACAAAATGTAAATCGTAGCAAAAATACGGGATATGGTTTTGGAAGGTGTCAGTTAACAGAAGGATTTAGTATTAGTAGAAGCACCAGGTATTTGACTAGGCAAGGGTGAGCAATATTGGCTAAGGTTCTGGAGTTTATTGGCTGTAGCCCACAGTTTCCATTCACCAATAATAATGGAACAAAAACAAATTTGAATGCCTTTTAGCAATATTTCGAGTGTGTTAAAGGAATAAAAAGGTTTCTGTGCGTCGTTTTATTACTATGGATAACGGCATAGCCTTACCTTCATAAATTCTGAATCACAACAAGAGGCTAAGGAATGGTGTTTTATTACTGCACGGCTCGAAGCAAGTAACGGTTCAGAAATCGGCCAACAAGCCATTAGCATCAAATTCTTGGAAGCAAAGGAATTTTGTTTGTGGATTGATTAAAAATGTAAAACCAAAACTTAGATTTCATTATAACCTTTTAAAGAGATGGATATAAGGAGTGGTAAGAAAAAGTCTAGTTTATCAAGACACAGCACCGTCTTACATTGTAAATATGTTCTATAGTTTTATGGCAGTTCATGTTTTAGTTTGTTTTCTTTGGGATACTCGCCTTACTACTTTTTGGAAAATGGGACCTCTTGGTCCAGGCCCGGGGTATAACGAGCTGACCCTGTTCATGCTTTTGACCCCTGTGAACTTGCAGATCGCCTGCAACCAAAAGAAGAAAAACCCCAAAAAAACCCAAAATCAAAAATATTAATCGTTTCACAAAATTGGCAAGTGGGCCACCATTGACAAAATGAAACTAAAACAAAAAATCAAACAAATTTTAAAAATTTTGCTCTAAAAACTTAGGAAATTCTGATAGCTTTTAATGCAAGAACGTCATAAAAGCTATCAGAATTTCCTAGTTTTAGAGCAAGATTTCTCAAGTAGTTTATATAATTTTGTTTTGTTTCATCTTGACAACAGTGGCCGACACTACCAGCATGGATTGTATTTTTGATTTTAGGGGCTGGGGGTTTTTCTTCTTTTTTGTTGCAGGCGATCTACAAAGTATAAGTCAATAGGGCTTGAACAGGTCAGCGTGCTGCCTGGGACTGAACCAATGAGGTCCATTTTTTTAAAAGTAGTAAGGCAATATCAAAAAAACAGAAACTGAAACCGTCGCACATGTCAAAAAGCATAGCAAAATCAGTGAATTTAAAATGCGACCTGTTTTAACATCCACCTTATTTGCCAGATTTAGCTTATTCTGACTTTTGGCTATTTTCACATCTCAAAAAATTCATGCGTGTAAAACGCTTCTCATCGAACAAAAATAGCAGCCATGAAAGCATATTTTAACGGTCTTCCAGATTCCCACTTTGGGGATGGAATTCAGAAATTAGAAGATTACTGAAACAACTACATTAAAGTTTAGGGAGATTATATTTTAAACTATGTATAAAGTCGTGTTTTCTTACGAAACGACAAAACTTATTGAACGGCCTAATTATACATGGGCTTGTTAGCCGGAGTAGTACGAAATTATAACTAAATTAATTTTGAAAATATATTTAAGCGGGACTTTTCACATGATTTTATATTGTTCCCGTGGCAATAAAAGGGGTTAATATTTATCTAGTTTCGTTTTATCAATTAATGTTTTTCTCTTGAGTACACAAACAAGCAACAAGGTAACAATGCGTGCAGCAGGTGTTGTTGTGTAATAATTAAACAGTGACGTCAGTCAGATTTAATAATCAGAACGCGCTTTAGCTGAAAACACAATGGTCGTGAAAACGGCATCAGGCAGGGAAGCACCCGAAGCCGATATCAAAAAGTGCTGCGTGAATATTCGTGTTCGGCGGTCAGAACTCCATCCGTTCTGGAGAACCGCAAATCGGGGTGAATGTCCTTGAATTATGTCATTAGCGCCATACCAAATGCAATAGGCCAGTAATAATCATTATTTATTTGCAAGAGTTTTAAAACTTAGGAAGTATATTTATGTATATTTTTCAATTGTCTAAATATGTAAAAAAAAATAATTTTGGTATTACAAAAGTAACATCGGTCAAAACAAAAGTTTATTTTATAAGACGTTCTAAATTTTTGTTTTGATCCTTCAGCATCTTACAGAAAAAAATTCAGAATTTTACAAAAATAAATTTTGGTAATCAGGGTTAATTGTAGGTCCGTATAGTTTAAAGTTATTATTTTTTTCAAAGTCAACGTATTTAAAGTAATTTATAGCTTCTATATCAAGACCTACAGCAACTTTAAATTAAGTTACATATGAAAAAAGTGTATCTCCAAAAGAATACATATTATATTTTTTTAGTGTATATATGTGAAAAATCAATCAATAAAAATTGACATCGATCAAAACAAAAAATTATAGCTTTTATCTATCAGCCTCCAGCTACTTTAAATTGGGTTACTTATAAAGAAAAAAGAGGTATTTTTTTTATCTTGGAACTGATCCACGAAGGCTGATGCCTAAGTACTAACGTACCGTAGATTGTCTTCAGTGTGGTAAATTTTTGGAGATTGGGAGAAAGGGAAAAACTTCTGCGGGCAGCAGGTTCCATAGTCTTAACCGACACTCTAGGGATGAAGAGACGAAGAAAGCAGGAAGTTCGGGGCCTCTCTAACTGAACTGTAAAGGATGCATACAAGTTGCACTACGTGTTGCTCTGTTAGGAGCTGCCAGAAGGAATTATACTGGCCAACTCCTCTGAGCGAAGCCGTGAAAATACCTATAGAAAGAGCGACAGATCCCTACAGCTCGACGGTGGGCAAGAGGAAGCACTTTCTGTGAGCGTTGGATCATTAATAAGACGAACGGCTCTTCTTTGAATGGAGTCAGAATGCTAAGTGTTGTAGGGACGCCATTCCCCAGACATGAGAATAATATTCTAAAGAGGGTCTGATTTGGGATTACATACAGAGTGTACAGATCGGAAGAAGAGAAATATTTTCTGGCTCGGAAGAGAAATCCAATCTTTTGAGGCTGCGAAGCTATGGATAAAATGTGTTTGTGCCAGTTGAGGTTATTCTCAAAGAAATAACGTCGGCAAGAATAAACGACTCTTTGTTCTGCAGAACTTGGCCGCTCATATGTAAGGGATGAGCATTTGCAGACTTTTTCGCGACGAAACATGACTGTGTTTTCGAGGCATTAAACTGAACAAGATTTTTGGCGCCCCAATCCAGAAGCCAAGTTTGAGGTCTTGTGAAGAGATATCTGCATTGACCTGCGCTTGTTTTCGAAATCAGGATTACACGGTGGCTTAATAAATTGAATACCAGAGTGGAGGTACTATCGTCAGCAAAACTGAATGGGATTGATTGTGGAAGAGGAAGATCGTTAATGTGTAAGAAGAAACAGCGTGGATGCCAGCACTGAGCCACAGGGTACCCCTGCATTAATTTGGTAGAAGCTGGAGGAATGACCATCTACACTAACTGATATACGTCGATTAGAAAGGAAACTGGAAAGCCAAGAGCAAAGCTTAGGTAGAAGACCGTAAGAGGGAAGTTTGTTAAGAAGCCCATCATGCCAGACCTGATCGAAAGCTTTGGATATGTCAAAACATGATTTGGGGATTCACCAAAACTCAAGGGACTTGTTCCAGTTGTGTGAGACAAAGGAAGAAGATCAGCTGTGGATCTATTGTGACGGAATCCATATTGTCTATCATGTAAGATCTTATGTTTTTCCAGATACTTTAAGATTTAGGAATTACTGAATTTTTCCATTACTTTGCAAACAACTGAGGGAAGAGAGGTCTATAGTTGGAGGAGACCTTTGGATCCTTTTTGGGACAGGTTGCACACGTGCAGCACCAACTCTCCGGTAAAATGCCTGTGTCGTAAGAGATTCGAAAGAGGCGAGTTAAGATGGGTGCAAGCTCGGGAACGCACATTTTTTTAAAGACGATTGCTGGGATGCCATCCAGCCCAGACGATTTTAGTGATAAGAGAAGAAAGAATACGCTTGATCTGTTTGACTTTAAAATTATATCGGACATTTTATGGGAAACAGGGACAACTGTTGGAAGGGAAGATTAATAGGAGGATCAAGCGTAGAATTGGCAAAGCCAATTGTTTGGCAAATAGTTCGGCTTTTCCTTTGGAGGTAGAGACAATACCATCTTCAGAGAGATTAGGGGTGAAAAAGAATTTGTGCAAAAGTTCTGACTAATATTTTGGCAAAGGACCAGAAAGCTTTACTGCCATTTGAGCAAGAGAGAACTTTATCTTTTATTCGAT
This sequence comes from Listronotus oregonensis, assembly GCA_019359885.1. Lineage (NCBI taxonomy): Eukaryota > Metazoa > Arthropoda > Insecta > Coleoptera > Curculionidae > Listronotus > Listronotus oregonensis. The sequence goes on from JAHBCN010004582.1 coordinate 6,179, forward strand.
TGTTAAAACGGTCTTTTGCTTCCGATATAGTCTGATTATACTGATTTCTCCGTAATGCTAGCCTATCGATTTTCGGGACTGGGGTTTTGAAGAAACTTTTTGTGGGCTTGAATTTTTAAAAGTCTGGCTTTGTCACAGGATTTAGAAAATACGGTTTGTGATTTGAAGTTATGGGGTTCTTTTTAGTGTAGAATATAGGTCTCAACGCCTAGTTAGATACTTTCAGCAATTTGTTTATATTTCAGTTGCCTCCAAAATGAGTGGGAGGTAAGATACGGTGACCAAACCATGGTCAGAGCGACCAAAGGGGAGCAGTTACTAATGCTTGATAGAGTTCGGGGTGGAAGTAAGGAAGAGATCTAGGGGTTAGAATTATGGGTGGGAACCCTAGGAAGTAGGTAGGTTCCATAATTAGATTGGTGGGCGAGTTGCTGATTGCGAAATTTTCTGCTGCCTGCCTTGTGTATCAGTTTTGTGGATCCTAGCCAATCCTTATTATGAACATTAAAATCCCCGAGAACGATTACTTCTGCCAATGGAAACTGAGTAATATTGTCGATCTTTATTGAAAGGAAATCAAAGAGTTCGTTGTAGGAATTGTTGTCGGACGGGGACCGGTATGTATACAGCAGATAAATTTGGTAGAAGATCTGAAAGTAAGTTTAAGCCAAAGAATATCGAGCCTACCCGATTCAGGTTCAGAAACCTAGCACAAGCCAGGTCGTTGCAGGCAACTAGCACAAACGCCGCCATGGGGTCGAAAAGATGAAATGAGTTCATAACCTGGGAAAAGGAGGTGGTTGGTTGCTGTTTTGGGACTCCACTTGGGTTTCGGTAGAGAAATAGTGTGTGGGTTTGGAGGATTGAAGATAATGGTGAACAGAGTTTACGTTGGAGTTAAGCCCACATATATTTGTAGAAAGATATTAGACTTTTCGATGGTGGCCCCCAAATGTACCCCCTCGCCCGGAGAACCGAATGGAGGGGTATTTTACCTCGGATAACTTTACGTTCGGGTGTGCCATCATCCCCCAAAGTATACTGGGCTATCATTAGCCCCCGTTTTATTAAAATTATATATTTTTTTGTAGATATGTGAAAAATCGAATTTACAGAATTGACACCGATCGAAACAAAAATTGGTATGAGTCTGTCTCAAAGTATATCGTTATGTTTTTGACGGACCACCCCAATAAACCTTTAACGATTTTATTACCTATTATTGGGTAAAGCCCATTTGTTCATAAGAGCAGGGTTGGGTAGGTATTTCCTGAGTATTAACCATTAGGCATATAAATATTTTGGCTAATATTTTAGTGGCAGTGTTGAATAATCGTTTTTGCTGTGCGTTTCGAAAAATTTGTTTTTGCAGAATATAACTATGTTGCGTCGAAATCATTTGTCATTAGATGCAAAACAGGTTGTGAAAAATGTGTATGAAACTTTAATCATTAGAGGTCTAATTAAACAAGAAGCTTTAAAAGCCTGTCTACTTACAAAAACTCAATATCATCGATAAGGGATATTATTACTAGTGAAGAATTGAACAAAAGAAAAAATGTAGTGATTTTCGATCTCACCGTATAGACAATAGTGATCAGGACCTAATAAGAATATATTGTCTTTATGAAAGCGGAGTTATTCACTACCTTGGTTAAACTGAAAAAGAAGCCTCCCTCCATAGAGTTGTTTGTAAAATGGGATTTAAATACCGCAAAATAGACAAAAGACAAGTAGTAATGGAATCGCACAGATTACGCACTTGGAGATTTAATTACCTTTAAGAAATTAAAAAGATATAGGTAGAAAACAGATCCATAATTTACATTGACGATACACACGACACAGTATCAAGGATGGGTTGATTCCAGTCAAAACTGTCAGACGAAATCACCTTCAAATAAAGGGAAAATGCATTACATAACACACGCTGGTTCAGAAGACGGATTTATCCCATTTGCTTGTTGTTATCTGCAAAAATAAGGATTCTAGCTTATGGATTATCATAAAGGATACAAGTGCAGAACTTTTAAATACTAGTTTCAAAATTATCTTTTAAAAAATATTCCAAACAACAGTGTTATTGTCATGGATAACGCAAGCTACCACAGCCGTCTGCTACACAAAGCACCAGATTCATCAAGCTCAAAAACTGAAATGCAGGAATATTTGTAAAAAAATTATATTTATTTTGAATTCAGTTACAAAAAAACGCATCTTTTGGAGTCATAAATTCATATGCAATTAAAAAAACAATATGTATCACGGCTTCCTCCGTATCACTAATGTTTAACCCCATGAGCATTTGTGGAACCAAGTAAAATCCAAAGATCAGAGCAGAAAATGTTACACCTACTTTAAGTCCCAGTGTTATATATTTGATAAAAATGTAATTATTAACATACCAGTTGAGAGCTGGAAAAATTCACTACGGCATTATAAAAATTGAGGACTCTTACATTTCTATCCAAAACAACATAAATCCTATTGTAATTAATCTTAATAGTGACTTTGATAGTGAAACAAAATTAGATTTCATGATATTTGATTAAAATGTAATATGTATAGATAAGTGCAGTTTACAATTATTAAACTTTGCTATATTTAATTTCTTAGGTGCATTTAAAGTTATATACCTAATGAACAATAAATTGCAAATCTTATATTATTAGTCCATTTTTAATGTTCTGTCTTTAACTACTATGATCCGCAGTTTTATTGCATTGCAGATATAAATCCATAAATGAAGACAGTCAACTTTGGCTTTTTGGGAACAGTTTATGGCACTCTATATAAACGCCTACAACCACTTCATATTAAGTTACTCATGAAGTAAAAGGATATGTTCAAAGTATACAGAGCTATCATTGGCCCTGTTTTATTAAGTCCAATATCGATATTACAAAAGTGAAAATGATTAAAACTAAATTGTATAACTTCTACATCCAAGATCTACAGCTAATTAAAATTGGGTTGCCTATGAAAAAAAAGGGTATATTCAAAGTATACTGAGCTTTCATTAGCCCTGTTTTATTAATTTTTTGTTTTTGTGTAGATATGTAAAATTACAAAAGTGACATCGGTCAAAACAATCTCTAGTTTTATTTAGGCACACAAGGCTACTTTAAATTAAATATATTTTAAGGAAAAATAATGTATTTAAAGAACTCCGAGTTCCGGAAGAGTCAATCGACTATACAAGCACAAGCCTGTACCCTGAAAACGAGATCGAAGCGGTTTAATTTGGACCGAAATCCCAAAATATATTTTTAAATATCCAGCAAACGCATCTAATATTTGTTTTCGCAGGTAAGTACAAACATGATGTATTTATTACTTCTTTGGCAATTTGCTACGTCACTGGCTCTCATCGCATGTACAGAGTTTAATAGAGATTTGCCATTAGATATTCATAGTCGGCTCATTGTTAGAGATAATATCGTGTATATGCCGGCCTCTTTGCAACAGGCCGTATGTGCCTCACTTCCCCCCTCCGCACTTACCGCGACTTTTCCCTTTTATCTTTATTCTAAAAGTCAATGAGCAACCGAGGCATTGGGTTTCACCCAAATTAAATGCCAAACAACTGTCAACTTGTGCTACATCAACATGATTGTGGGTTTGATAATTAAATTGATAAAAAAATGTTTAGGATTTGATTACAGAACAGATATAGATATATATGTATGTATATATATATATATATATATATATATATATATATATATATATATATATATATATATATATATATATATATATATATATATATATATATATATATATATATATATATATATACAGGGTGTAAAAAGTATGATGCTCATGATTTTAATGGGCGATAGTGGAGCTCAAAACAGATCAAAAAGGCCAAAAACATATGTGTCAAAGTTAACTGTTTTCGAAATATGGCCTTTCAAAGTTTAAAAAATTGGCAACAGCGCGCCTGTTTTATTAAAGCGAGTCGAACGGTTTTTGAGAGTTGCATATTTACACTTTTAAGATGTTTATATATTTATATACAAATAATAAAAATGACTTCTTGTAATTTATTTTTAATTTAATTTAAAATTAAATTTATGTAAAAAACAATACATTATTGTTTTGGTTAATATCTTTAATTAAAAAATTATTGTACTCACCACAAATAGGCTAAATATTCACTGTTAGAGCACAGATTATTATGTTTTTAAACAGCACTTTTTAATTCTGCTTAAGAATAGGATTTCTTGATTGCACACATCTCGTTTTAAACTCTTGGACACACCACACTTGTAAATTTATAACATATCCGCATTTTTCCGGTTTAAAAACAACCAAAAAATCTCGCGGCTGTTGAACACGTATTTACGACTGACTACTGCTTCTAGCTAGTAGTAGCTCTGTTATAATATTTTACATTTTTAACGGAGGGAAAAATTATTATTAATATTATTTATATTTTTTAATTTGTAGGTTGGTTATTTGACTTGGTTTATTTTATTGGCAAATGAATTTACATTATTGGTTCTTGAATTACAAGACCCAAAGTTTAGGTTTTCAGAAATACTTGCTTTCAAAGTTCAAAACTTTGATATCGTTTAGACAAAAATCTGTCAATTTTTGACACATATGTCATATGAAGATTTTGACTTGTTTTGGCTCACTATCGCCCATTAAAATTATAGGCATCATACTTTTTACACCCTGTATATATATATATATATATATATATATATATATATATATATATATATATATATATATATATATATATGCACAGTAATGGGTGGAACACCGTAGCACTTGAACCCAAAGGAGGCATTTATGTTGGGAAAGACTGCTAATGCCGAAATTAATTCGTGTGCAGGAACCTTCTAATACCGTTCATTGTTCAGATTTACTTTAAGAAAATAGGGGGTCTAAAATTGTATTACCAACTATACCTGCTTAAACGTTTATTTTTTGGAGATGTTGAGTGTGTGATTCCTTACCCAATAAGGATTGTTAGAAGACCAGTATCGAAAGGTTTATCAATTAACATTTCTGTTTAAACAAAATGTCGCTTTGTCTAAAATATATTTTTTCACAAATATTGGGTCAACATTACAAATTTCAGCTCTTGAACCAAGCAGATTTTGTATGAATGCCACTTCTCCTTATTAACACATTTTCAACTGAGACATGACATATATCAGTATCCAAAGCAACTTGTCGTGGGCTCGTACAGAAGTTTTATGCACCATAAGTAAGGCATCCAGTTTTCGATCATCTACTTAACTTAGAACCACTTTTAGGTAGGTCTCCCACATGTCCATTTTCCTATTTTTTTCGATCTTGCTTACTGATCCTTTACTTACTGAAATAATTGACACACTTCATCTAGATTACGGGTTTAATCGCCAAAACCGATCCTTATCAGAATCTCGATTCTCTCAGATTCTGTTAAACATAGTAACAATCGTTTCTAAAAACCCTTTAAATACTTTTAAGACTACCGTCAAACAATAATCGCAAACATTGACCAGATCCGTTAGAATTATTGTAATGGCCACCTGTACAACAAACTCTCGTTTTATCTCGATTTAATTAGAATTGAGCTCTTAAAACAAACAAAAGGGTCAAGTTAGGACCCTAATAAATTTTCAATTTTTAAGCCCTCATATCTTTAAAATAAATGCTAGCTATAAGGAGTGTTACACGAATTGTTTTTAGAATGTTCGTAGAATTCAAAAATCAAAAATATACAAGGTATTCCATTTAAAAAAATTGTCCGTTTAATATCGATTCACCTTGTATAAATACATTTTATGAAAAAGAACCCAATCATAAATAATTCACAGAGCACCTAGTGGTTTCCCTCAAAATAATTATCTGAATTTGTATCAGAGTTGTTTCCATACTTTATTTACAGTTCATATTAACCGGAAATGCTTCCCAGAGTTTTTATTTCAACATTAGGATCTACTTACAATACAGAATTGCTTCTACGTATGTGATAGAAGGTCACTTTTGGAAATATTGGTGGCCCATATTGCAGCCAGTGTCGTGGGAACAAAGGGGTGGTTAGTTATTTATGATCATATTTTTTCGCCAGTATATTTTTGCTATTTTTTAAATAAATTATGTTTCTTTAAACATTTTTACGTAAAAAAAGGTTTCCTTGGTATAAAGTCGTATACTCGACGGTTTTCAAATAAACGGACTTAAGAGGACGACTGCAGTGCCGTAAATACAGAAACAGGCTATGTAATAGAATAAGAAGATGCTTCCAATACTTTTTTAAAATGTAGTTCATTACTTTACACCCATTGCCAAAAAAAAAAATTACTGAATTTTTCTACATTAGGTACATTTTTCGATTCACCTGTGGATTCCACCAAAAACTTCATTTAAAAATGTAACGCATAGGATACCAAGCGTTTGAACTTGTTTAATAAGCAACTTCATGATCACTTTTTAAAATTTTAGTTGAACAGCCCGTTATTGTGACTTGTGTGATTTTACTATTTAAGAATTTCCCTAAAAAGCTAAAAATGAATATTTATATTATATTATTTTATGTTTTTATAGATGAAAACTATTGCTGCAACTTACTGCGATTTGTAAATAACTTATTTAATTATTTCTAAAATTCTTAAGTATGAAGTGAATGCACCAATGAATTTTTTTCAGTTGTTATTTCTAAATATATTTTCAACGCTCCACGCTCTTTTAGGTCACCTTAATTATTGTCAAAATACTTTGGTTTATATTCTTGCAGGTAAGCAAAATTACAGCAATTTGTTAGCGTGCGCAAAAAGAGAAAATTACCTTAAGAAAAGTTTTATACAGGAAATCTTTTCAAACTGCAAAAACAGCTTCTGACGCTACAATTATTCGCGTATAGTTTGATTTTTATTATTTTGATCGTTAATATTTTTGAGACTTGCCTCTTCCTGGTGAAAATTGAATTAATTTGCCAACTGTACAATTAAGGGGGGCGTCAATAATTACATTGAGGCATTTAAGGGAATCAAGTAGAATATCACCCAAGCTCACGTGGAGGTAGGGGGATCTCGGCAAATTGTACGTTACGGAAACAGTGTAAAATTGCGAAAGAAACTGGGTTAAAATAGGTAAACATATTCTCCACTAAAACATAGGTAATCCTACACAAGCTATGACAATAAGCTAATCTTAAATATTAATGATATTTTCTCTGTGATTTTAGACTACGTTCTTAGGAGTTTTAAATAATAGTCTAAAATAATTAAGGCAAATTATGTTTAATATTTTTTTATAAATTCAACGCAATCAAGTACAATTAACGTATTTACACCAAAAATACGTATTTTGGACAGGATTGGGGAGAAGTCTAGCCAATCCTATATAATCACCGGCCTTATGACTTCTGTTTTTGTGATTATTGAAACAAACAAATACTTATAAGTAAATAAAAAAGCACATTTTAAAAAAGTAATGAGCAAAAATAACCATAGTAACTGTCATAGATATAACATATAAAATTAAAGAAAAAGGGGCATAATATATAACTGATGTTATCGAACTTAGTGATTTGCTAGGGTGCAGACCCTTATTGCTTTGTTCTCACTTTTGAATTTGGGGTGGTCCAATACTGATAACAGGAAATCCAGTATTCTCGATCTGTAAACCCCATTCTTAATTTACATATGTAATCTTCAGGATGCTTTTGTCTTAGCTTTTTTTGCATCAACTGAATAAATTTGGTTAGATAACACTGGGACACTCCAGTTTATTTTTCAGGTGACCATTTTAGTTTTTATAGGCTTATAATTCTTCTTAAGATGATTATTGTGACCAGAACTAAATAAAAATTGCATTTTTACTTTCCTCGTTACTACATCATTCTTTTAATATATTAATTTGTTTAAAAACTGAACTTGGCATTTTTTACATCGCCATTATCTTTCTATAAAAAAAAAGATTGGAGAAAGCGAGAAGAAGAATACAGATTTCTTCTTCCCACTCGTTTCTATAACCCATATTAGGTTTCACTTAATGTCTAAGTTAAGAAAAATGCTTAAATATTTGAAGATTTAGGGGAAAAATCCTTCGTCAGCAGCAGGTCCCACATTCTAAAAAGTCTAAAGATGAAGAAACCAACAAGTTAGGAAGTCGGAAGTTCTCCAAATGGACTGTAAAGTGGGTCACTTCGTGTTGCGTTACTGGGAGCTTCTAGAGAGCGAATTATATTGGCTGATTCTGCAGAGCAGAAGCCGTAAAAATACCTACAAAAAGTAACAGTCCCAATGGTTCGTCTTTAGATAAATTACAAGAATACTAATACTTGTGCAAGCCATTCCCGAGACAGAAGACTTATTAAATGGATTCTAATATGAGATATATACTGAGTATACAGATTAGAAGGGACGCCGCTGTGGGAATGACTACTTAATGTTGGTGCAAATGAGGTCATTTGCGAAAGTAAACGACTCTTTGTTTCGCGAAGTTGACCGCTCATAAATAAAGAAAAAGTATTGTGGCAGACTTTTTGTGAGAGTGAACATAATTGTGTTTTAAAACTGAGAAATATTTGTGGTGCCCCAATCAGATATTATTTGAAAGTCCCTGTGAAAGAGATACCTGCATTACCCTGTTCTTGTTTTCCAAATCAGCCTTAGAGTTTTGGCTTGAAAAACTGAACATTAGAGTAAAAGGAGCACTCCCCATAGCAACTAGACCAATTGGATTAATCGTAGAAGAGAAAAGCCCCTTAACAAAAAGAAGAAATACAGTTGGTGCTTATTTTTAAACTCTGCGATACTCCAGCATTAATTAAAAGAACGCAAAATGAGTGGCCATCTACCATAATACAATAATAGATGTATCGTCTGTTAGAAAGGAAACTGGACAGCCCAACACAAAATTCAGGTGGAAGATAGTAGAAAGTAGAAGTTAAATGAAACAAAAGTCTTCAATATGTCAAGAGCAACGATCTGGGATTCACCAACGCACTCAAGGGACTTGTTGGAGTTATGTGAAAATGAAAAAAGAACTACTGTTGATCTCGTGCCGGTGTGGGTGATCTCGGCTTGTATTTGGCAGTGAATTGTTAAATTTGGTTGGCGATATCCTTGAACACTATGGATGGATGTCACTGTTTCGTACCTCTCTGCAATAACCTTGCCCCACATCGCTTTGTTTGATTTTTTTCCTGCTTGATGTGGCAATACATTTTCAGATTGGTGTTCGCATCTGTTTTCATATATTAATTTTGTATATATTTTTAAAATTGGTTTGCTTCAACAGTCTCTCACAAAACCAAAATTAGAAACGTTTTGTGAACCAACTTTGCCCATAAAGTTAATTTTTTTCGGTAGACAGGTATTTTGAAAAGTCGGGACTTGGATCGGCTGCCGGCTGGCTTTATGAGTTATTTATGCAAATTTTCAACTGCTATACACCGATAAAGTATTAGAACGAAAAGTGTCTCGTTCCTAAAGTAATTATACGATTCCTCCTGTTGACGCAATCTAATTAATATAGGTATTTATCTTACAAATTAAGACGGCTCGCTTACGATGGCAAATACCTAGCGACCAAGTTTCGGTGATTAATTACATAGATATCGCTCATCCCGCAACTTCTCGTAGTATAATTTTGGAACAGGGCCGCACAGTGCGGCTATCGCTAATTAAAAGAAATGTGTTTTTATTATTCCTGTGTTTGTAGGGTTACTTAAAACTTATTCTTAAAAATATGTTAATTTTGTCCAAACAGTAAATATTTGATCAATATCACCAAAATGTATTTTAGGATATTTAAACATAAAAAAACTAGTTATTTGATCGACTGATCATGACCTGTAATCTCCCATGAACTTAAAATCAAAAAGGTTCAACGGTCCACGCGGCGCTTTGCTTATCACATTACATGATCATTATTACCTATGCACTTTTAGTAATTGACTAGCTTTTAAGTAGTTAATTTGCTTTCAAAACTTTTACATTATTTATGGTTTCGCAGTTTTTTTTGGTGTAATTCTGTTCAAAGTTTGTTTTACTTCGTTTTGTTTGTCTTAAAAATCGCCAAATGGGGTATGTTTATACCAACTCAAGTAAATGTATATAATACGGATTAATTACGTGTGTATTATTTAATAATTTTTTTAAATCAGGTTTACAATGGACAAAAAAATGCCCAGACGTTATTGTAGAACCCAAAATGGATTCAATAACCATAAATTTAAATACAGTCATTACCTCATTTTCATTAAAATTGTATTGGTTTGAAAAATAATATGATTTTTAAATTCCCTGCCTCCAAAAACTTTTAAAGTGGAGGAAAAATTAATAAAAAATCAGTCATATAAAGACCCGGTGTTCTATTAATAGTTCATTCTATCGACCACCGACACTATAGCTTTGGCTATTACGATAAAGTGAGTAATGAAGTGGAGTTAAACCTAAGGTACAACTTCAACTACAACTGACGTCAATTATTACAGTTGTCTGACAAATAACCGGTGTTACAGATGAGCTTATGTTGCCAACTTTATCCCCATGATCCTTTGTTAAGTGAAATCGGGCTGTTGGTGTTTAAAAAATTAAAAGTCATTTTTGAAAGAGCAAATAATAAAAACCTAATAATAAAAAAGTGTTTTTATAAGCAAGCGAATTACCGTATTTTTTGTGAAAAAGTGTATTTAAGGATATGCCTCAATTCAATTATTCTAGAGGACTAGGTACCCACTAGTGCTTTGAAGCCCATTATAAAGAATATGAAAACAGTGTTGGAATTTATATAAGCCTTAAATAATTTATTTTAAATATTAATTTCCTTTTTAGTTTTTTTGTAAAAATTCTCTGTCAAAATATTGCTGCAAAGTAAATGGATAATGTTGTTTTAGAAGAGATTTGGTAGTGGCCATAGGTTTAAATTTTCTGGTCACAAAAGAAATGATTTATCTTTATTACGGTAAAATTTAAAAAGCTTAATTTAAATTTGCTAGTTTCTCCGAAAAATATCTTTTACACAGCTACTGTGCAGTGAATATCTGCGAATTTAATATTTAAAAATCACAATGCAAACTCTATGTGGTAAACAAAAGTATTATCTTGTATAATTACTTCTTGGTTTAGAGCGTTTTAAAGTAAACAAATCACGTTGTTTATTTTCCTATAAAAAAACTTTTATTAATCCTAGGACTTGTTTTTTATTGTTAATGTAAACAAGTAACCCATTTTTATAAAAATACCAATACATGTAAATTTCATGCTGTTAAAGTAAGTATAATTTAAATAGTAGGCGATTTAGGTTTGCCGCCGTTATTCTTCCTTAGAAACACTACATTTGGCAACATTGCAAAATTGAATCTACATTCTACAAAGAGCTTCGATTCGTTCTGTCCCATAAAGTTATGTGGTCTGTGCATTGTTGCCAGTGTCAAACCAATCTGGCAGATATTAATGCCGTAAAATTGCATTTACTGGTTTATATATTTTTTTTTATCTTGGGAGAATCCACGAAGGCTGATGCCTAAGTACCATAGATAACCTAACTTTAGATACGTAATCGCTAATCGCATTTATGGCAAGTTTACGCTAGCGCGCACTAAACAAACGATAAGGTTATCAGCACGCGTATTTGAAATAAAGGACCAGTTCTGGACTTGGAAGGCCGACCAATCAGCACGCAGGCAGGGTATATACATACCTTTCACCGACTAATGAGCACGTTGGCAGTTCACCAAAAACAATTTATACATTTTTTATTAAACAAAGGAATGTATAATTGCTACCACACCTAAACACAAAATAAGTCAATAAAACATTAAAACTTGTTTAGAATCTATAATTATATAGAAATTCTATCACGAATCATAAAATAAGTCAGTTCAAAAACTAAAAAATCTCACACAAGCGGCTAGTACGCAACTGGCCGGCGACAAACGTGTAAACAAAATCGGTCTGCTAGTTCGTTCTGCGCATGATTTAAGACCCTAAGTGATGACTACCGCCACAGCGCACGGACACATTTTTTCGCCCATAAAATCTAACTTTTGAACTGCGCATCTGATACCCTTTGCCGGTCCATATGGAGGTCAGTGCTAAGTACTAACGTACCGTAGGTGTCTTAAGTGTGGTGAGAGGGAGTTTGTTTACATGGGACTTAAATATTTGGAAATTGGGAGGAGAAGGAAAAACTTCTGCAGTCTTGACACTCTAGGGATGAAGGAACGAAAGCAGGAAGTTCAGGCTCTCTAACTAAAACTGTAAAAGGATGCATAAAGTTGCACTACCTGTTGCTCTGGGAGCTGCAGAGAAGGGATTATACTGGCCAACTCCTCTGGTAGAAGCCGTGAAAATACGTATAGAAGAGAGCAGATCCCCCACAGCTCGACGGTGGGCAAGAGGGAAGCCTTTCTGTAGCGTGGGATCATTAATAAGACTAACGGATCTTCTTTGAATGGAGTCCAGAATGCTAAGTGTTGTAAGGGACGCCATTCCCCAGACATAAGAACAATATTCCAAACAGGGTCTGATCTGGGTACATACAGAGTATTCAGATTGGAAGAAGATAAATACTCTCTGGCGCGAGAGGAATCCAAGCTTTTTTGAAGCTGCCGAGGCTATGGATGTAATGTGCTTGTGCCAGTTGAGGTTATTCTCAATTTATCAATATTGTTGTCAAACAGTTTTTAATGCACTTTCTTTCCGTAAAGCGATATCGCTGAAAAACAATAATAATTAATCTAGGCCAGGCCAAGTTCCGGCCTATACACGAATGCGTGTATGTTACACACCAAATGTTTCAGGCTATTTTTTCCCCCTATTATAACTCCTTCCACTCAAAGGTATGAAATTTGGTATGTAAATTTACATAAATATTTTTATTACCTGTAAAAAAATTAGAGAATTCTATGTCAAGTAACCTTTGAGATATTCGATCTTGAAAATCGCCCATTTACTACTGTCTGACTGATTGAGTGATTAACTCACCAAAATTATGGGGCGCTTCCCGAGGAGTAGAAACTTAAAATTTGGTATGTAAACAGGTTTTTCGGACACAAATAAAGAAAAAATTCTAAAAACTGCACATTTTCCTCAAGAAACGCCCTGAAACAGGGCCTTAATATAGTATATTTAGGGAGTATTTTAGAACTTTGCAATCTGATTGATCCTGAGTTTCTAAGGTCATAATTATTTTAGAATTAAAAGGAGGGCAAGATTTTATTTACTAAACAAAAAATGCTACATTTACCAATTAGTCCTTAAACCAGGCGCGATTTGTGGGATATTAAAGACATTTTTGCACTTCATATTCAGTCTAAAGTTTAGGTTCTATCTACAGAGTAAGGTATACTGAGAAAGAGGCATGAAATCCTCACCCCATTTTTCCATTTATTGACCTCAAAAAAAAAAGGAAAAAGGTCTTACCAAAAACACTTATGTAAATAAGGGCCAAAGTTCCTATCAAAAATGTCTACGTCTTAAAGTACTAAGATCTAAAAATTAGACCAAGTTCTGGTTGCAATTCTCTTTTTTGACTTGGCAAATCTTTAACTAATCTGTTGTATTAATGAAAATAAAAACAGATAGATCAGTCAAAAAGAGTGAAACAAAATGACAGAACCTGGTCTAATTTTAGATCTTAGCAAGAAGGACGAAATTACGGATAAGAACTTATTTTACATAAGTGTTTTTGTGAGACAATTGTTTTATTTTTCTGAGAAAGTATTATTTTAGTAAAAGGATTGTTTGGCTTTTCTCCAAGATATTGAAAACATTTGTACTTATTTTTAATTTTATAAAAAACAATTTTTTTTTGTACAAGGACTAATTTACTCTTGCGACCATATAACTAAAAATATACAAATAAAATTCAAATTTACTTACAAATATGAACGAGAAAAAAAAACAATAAGTCGCTTACTCTGTGTAATATGTAAAGTGTAATATTTCATTTCGTTTGGGAGTTATGGCGTCAACGGACAAACTGACCAACAGACAGACGGAAATATAAAGTATGTTTTGTGATCAGGAACACTAAAAACGAAATATCTGCAAACAATATAACTAAAAACATACAAATATTTTATTATTCTTTTAAAATAAAACCTAATAAAAATTAAAATATTATTTTATAAATTGGTAATATCTAGTATTAAAAAAATAATAAATAAAAATAATTAAATTTAAATTTAGAAATTAACTCACAAATATGAAGGGACAATAAAAACAATAAGTCGCTTATTCTGTGTAATATGTAAGTATATTTCATTTCGTTTGGGAAATAAATAACCTTATTAAGAATTAAAATATTATATTTATAAATAAGTGTCATTTAGTATTAAAAAATAATAATTTAAAATATCAAAAAATAGGAAATAAATTTACTTACAAATATAAGGGACAATAAAAACAATAAGTCGCTTACTCTTTGTAATATGTAAGTGTAATATTTCATTTCGTTTGGGAGGTGCGGCATCAGGGGACAAACTGACCAACAGACAGACGGAAATAGAAAACTATGTTTTTGTGATTGTTTGTTTTTTTTGTTTGAATCATTGCCTTCGTAAAGGGAAAAGGAAACGGTACCATGGTTCGTGCCTTTATTATTACGGACCCTGAACTCTAAGCAAATTTTCGCTGCCCTTCTCCTATTCCTGTTGCTTTTGTACGGTATTATACAGTATTGCGTATTGTGTTCCGACCGAGACTCCACACTCTGAGAAAATCATCCTAATCTTTCTCAAAAATTACGAAAATCTCCGCTACAATACAAAAAGATCATTTCGCAGTTAGAGTTTCTTATAACAATGACAACTTACCTACATCCTAAGTCCTTATTCATTCCTTTTGTATCCCTTTTTCGTACGAACATGGTTTCATATCTTATAGTGGCTTTATTATACTCAACTCTTAAAATATATCTTAGTGAAATGATCTTCCAGATGTAACCAATGGTAATGTTTTTATTTTAAATAATTTATTAGCCTAAATTTTTTGTTTTCATTACTTTATCACGACCTCTCTAAAAAAATATTCCTTTAAAAATATAATTAAAAAATAATGTGTTATATTTTTATATTAAATAACAGTCGATCGACCGAATTTTATTTTTAATTTTCAGTATAATCCCCCTTAAGAGTGCATTTACGCTACACCTTAGGGGTCGGGCGAAAAGGACGCACTTGAGACGGTGGGCGGAGACTAACAAACTCCTACTACCACAATTTTCGTATAGCCATTAAAAATATTATATTTTATTTAGGTTCTTCCAAATTTGGTGTATCGATGCGATGTTGTTTCCGATTGCAAGCCTACAGGGGATAACGTTTTTCGGTAACTATTTTTTACTTAAATGACATAAATTATACACCATTTTAAAGGTAAGGAAATAATCCTATGCATCTGCTGTAACAGATTTTTGAAATATGAGTCGAGTTAAGAGAAAATAGTATCTAAACATAACCGATTTTAGGGTGACTTTCACTCAAGGAAATATTAAAAAATTTATCCAAATTTAAAAAACTATTACAGCAGAAGCCTAGATTTAAGTATGGGCTTTCATATAGTTTTTGAAAATTATCGATAACTTATACCGTTTTTGAGAAAAACGTTATGCCCCGAACCCCAAATTGGATCCAATTTTCGCGACGCGAATGGACTCTTAAGCTCAGTGCATTTATTACATCATTTATAAACCATCTCTATCCCAGCAAGAAAATATTTAGAATTTGCCCTTATGCAACAAGAGCCTCTACAGCTGTCTAAATCTCTTATTACTTTTTTTTTGGCAAATAGATGGTAGTTGCTGGGAGCCAAATCTGGGTTGTAGGGTAGGCGAAATCCGCACAGCAGCCCTTACAAGAGAAGCAGAGTGGAGCAGAAATGGGTCAAAGCAAGTGAGAGGAAATTTCAGCAAGGCGCTGTACATCTGCAAAAACCAAGACAATAAAGGAATACGCACGAAACTTTTTTTTATATTACTATGAATAATAATCAATTCAATGCCGCAGTGCTGCTTCAGCTCAGCGGGTTCAAATTACATTTTTTTTACCTTAAAAAAATCGTGAAAAATCGTTTTTTTTTAATATTACTCGAAAACTATTGATTTTAGGAAAAAAGTATGTAATCAGAAATTGATGGTCTAATAAAACTACGTCAGTTTTTATAATGAAATTTTTATAGCCCTTTTAGTTTTAGAATATTAACGATTTAAATTTAAAATTAAAACATAAATCTTAAAAACTAAAGAGTTACAAAAATATTATAAACAAAAATATGCCTTTTAGTAAGCTCTATAAAAAGGTTGTATACATATTATCAATTAAATAAGTAATAAAGGAGATATAAGCAAAAAAGTGATTTTGGCCATTACAAATTTCGCTAATAACAATATTTTTGGTAAAAGTAAGCATACCAGCTCCGATTCATCTAAAAATTAATTCAAAATGTTCTATTCATTGAATGAAACAAACTAATACACATGTGCCTCGAGGCAATGGGGGATAACCTGGTGGTAGGGATATTTTATTTAATTTTTTTGGTCCAATGACTATACCCATTCCGATCCACTTGAAACTTTAACTAAAATAAAATTTAAACTTTATTTTACTGAAAAAAAAATAAGTATCTCTTCTATCTGGGTGTATACCTGGCAGAACATAACATTTCTCTATGCTATTTTGTGTATAGCTCATCGTTTAAATATTTTATTATCGATTTAAACAATAATATTGATAATTTATAAAGACAGTTACTCGTTCAGGTAGTCTTGAGAAAATTTTAATCATATTTTTAATATGAAAAAAAAAAATTATATAGTTTTTTCAGTTGAATTATGTTTAAACTTTAATTTGATCATATTTAAAGTATTAGTAAGTAAATGGATAAATACCATAATTTAAATAAAAATGGCTTTAAGCCTAGAAGAAGTAAATAGCTTAATAAGAGAAATAATTTAAAAAAGTTTAATGCTTAATTAACTAAAAACAAATTATGTTAAAAATATGAATAACATTTTCTCAAGATCATTTTGAACGAGTAACTGTCTTTATAAATTATCAATATCAATGTTAACTCGATAATAAAAATATTTAAACGATGAGCTATACACATAGTAGCAAAGATCAAGAAATGTTATGCGTCCTGCCAGGTATATAACACCCAAGAGGCACTTTTTTTAATTAAATAAAGTTTTAATTTTATTTTAGTTAAAGTTTTCGAGTAGATCGGAATGGCTATAGTTATTGAACCAAAAATAAATAAATAAAATATCCGTGCCTGGGTTATCCCCATTGCCTCGAGACCCATGTGTGTGGATTTGATTCATTCAATGAATAGATAAATTTTCGATTTTATTTGGTCCCCCTTGTAATTTATCCTAATGCAATTGATTTGTTTTAAATAAAGAGAACCTCGAATTAAATCAAAGAGATATATCCAGAAATAAGCCAATATTGACGTTAAATATATGTGAAACAATTAAAATAAAGCAAAAGGTATCGATATCAAGGCACAGTGGCAGACAAAATCGAGATGGCAGAATAAATGAGAGCGGAGAAGCATTCAATCAGCAGGATCCCAGGGGATTCTAGAAATTAAGTAACCTTGGCTGCTAGCCCACATGTAGTGGAATTACTACTTCCTGGGGTACAAATATCACTACTGCCCCCCGTTCAGAATTTTCGTGAAGACCTTGTCGCTTCGATGAAAATGTAGGACAGATTTTTGCAATAATATTAATCATAATATTAATGACTAAAATATATTTTATTATTTAAGTATTAACCAAAAAAAATAACATGTTTTTCTTTATTGGTTTGGTCATTATTTAGTATTTAGCTTTAGAGTGCTGCAAAACTTGATTTTAAAACGACAAATGTTAAAATATTTTTATTAAAGAACATGGCACACTTCTTATGGATTTGAGTCACCGACAGATTTTTAAATTTTAGTAATTTTATTGGAGATCAGAAATAAGCATTTTCTTTCATTGCTCCAACCTAGCTATATACCAGGGTGATACCATAAAATAAATAAGAAGTGCTGTATATTTATTTTATTTATTACAAAATACTGTCTGTTACCCTAGACTGATAAAATTAGGCATTTTTATATAAAAAAAGAATACCTATTTCATCCCAAGTACTTTTATCCTGTACAGGGTTTTTAACTGTCTTGTCCTACAGGTGCACGATTATTAATGAAACAAACAAATATACAGTCTAGTCGGACTAAATATAATATATTATGTCAGTTATTATTATAACCTATAATTTCGTAACTTGGCAGTAACTCATTCATACATACAGTGTGTCCCTCCAAAAGTCATTTTAGATACCGGGTGAACCAAAATTTATATGGCGGTTTTATTTATATTTATTTCCAGTCATACTGAAACCTCTGTTGTAAAATTTTTTTTTTTCACCGATCTACACTATAAACACACTGGGTGATGTAAATAGATGTTTCGAAAAGTGACTTAGTATTACGTAAAATGTCGCAATTTAATACAAACATGAATAATACTTCAAACAGTAACAAGTTAGATAGGTACTGTTTGTAGAGGGACATATTTTTATTAGTAGCTCATAACAACAATGATGTATTAATTAGTATTATTCATTTAAATCAAGCTAAGACCATTGTAGCCTTCTTAAAAACCCTAATACAAAATGTTTTAAAAGTAAACTATACTATTTTTAAGAAACAGAGATGAAAAGATCATACTAGTCAAGAACTTGCAGCTCTTTAACTGCTCTATGAGCAGCGTCCTAAACAGTTTGTAAGTAAAACAGTGGTTGGATATTTATAACCCTGTTGATACCTAGCATATCCAGGTACCATATTACACACTGTGGCATGGGCACATACGCCAAGCGTTCTGGCACCCACTTTGCATGTGCAATAGGTACCCAAAATAGGATCACCATTTTCTTGAAATGGAGAAAGCAAATATGAAATGAAAATACTATGCTTAATAGCTTGCGTAAACCTTGAAAATATCTTTGCTTTTATTAAGCCAGGTTCAAATTGTTTAACTTGAAAAATGAATTCATTATTTGGTTCCCTTTCAGCGGTATCTTGAATATAAGCTGGAGAAAGCCTCACTTGATAGGTACCAAATGTTTTAGAAATAGTCTATAGGCAAAACAGGAAATTCAATGTGTGCATTAAAAATGACTGCCTTTGTATTCTAAAATTGGAGCTCTTTGGCGCTTTTAGATATGTGTAGTCGGGGTATAAAATTGCACAATGCTGTTCGAATTGGTGATTATATAACCGATTTGTAAAATTGTCTACATGTCTTTGTATGAATCTTTCCCTATTTCAAACTTCTGCGCAAGCAAACTCTTATTTTGCTTTATTGTGCAATATTCTACTAACTAACTTCCGTATGACTGGAAAAAAAATATAAATAAAACCATATATTTTGGTTTCACCGGTATCTAAATGACTTTTCCAAATTCATATAGGTTATAATAATAACTGACATAATATATTATATTTAGGCCTGCTGGACTGTATATTTGTTTGGTTCATTAATAAATCGTGCACCCTGAGACATGACAGATAAAAACCTTTTACACAATAAAAAGAAAATAAGCTTGTATGGAATATAATATATCCTTTTTATATAAAAAAATGCCTAATTTTTATCCAGTCTAGGGTAACAGACAGTATTTTTAATAAATAAAATAAATATTTTTAGAATTTTTGTACTTATTTTATGGTATCACCCTGTATATAGCTACAAGGTTGGCGCAATGAAGAAAATGCTTATTTAAGGCTTCCATAAGAAAATACTAAAATTTCAAAAAAATCTGTGGATTACTCAAATCCATAAGAAGTGTATGCCATGTCCTTTGTTATGTTTTAGGCCAGGTTTATGAAACTTCTTTGTTTTTAATTCTTGGAAAGTGTTTATTCATTTTTAAATTTAACAAGAGCCTTGGACAGACATTCTAATGGTATATGTTGTCTGTAAACTCATTTTTCTCATGGGGTGTTGCCACTTACTTTTAAAAAGCGTTTACACAACTGACTCCACTGGTTGAGATAGACTTCTGTGGGATCAGTAATGGGAACCATGTGATCTTTAGTGATGAATCTCGCTTTGGCTGGCTTCGTACCATTGCGTGCAATGGTACGAAGGAGGCTAATAGTGAAGGACGTAATCCACAGTTTTATCTGGAGAGACATGCTTATTACACCGTGGGTCTAATGGTATGCGAGCCGTAGCAGGTCGCCTCTTGTCTTCATTAGAGGTAACATTCTGAAGGCAATGGAACAACATGTCCTTTCATATTTTCAGACGATTTAAAACTGAATATTTCAACAAAACTACGCCCGATCACATGGGGCACCAGTAACTGTTTTACTGGTCACATTGTGTATTTAAATAGGTGTTTACTTTTCCTTGTAACTCCATAATAATAAAGCACTATACATTTTAATAAACATTTTTAACACAATACGCCAAATAAGAATAAAAACGGACACTTGGTTCTTTTTACACGGTCTTTTCCCTGTAAAATAAGCAAAAATATGAAACAAATAAATTCGATGTCTTACCATCTGTTGCAATCTATTTTATATATTTGCATCGTGACATAGAAAACAATTTTCGTTAGAAAATTTATGAAGACGTTCTGACACAATATGTGACAGAATTTTATATTTTTCGCAGCACTGCACTAGCTAGCGAAATATTATCTTGAATTTTATTTCGATTTTCCCGTTCGAGCTGTGTGATTTGTTGTGAGATTCAAGCTAAACTGATGTTGAATGTTAAAAGGAAAAATTGCATTTTGCGTGGCGGAAATGTTAGCAAAGTTGCTGTAATTTGCTTCTTTCAAATATTTAATTGAAAAATGATTAGTTTTTAATCTTATGACAGTCCATGAAGGGATGAAGGCTATCTACTTACATAACGTCCAGATGGGTTTTAAAGTGATGCGTAAGAGTGATATTTCGTATTATTTAATAAAGAGCTGCTAGAGAAGAAATACTAGCGAGTTCTGTAGAGAAGAAACCAAGTCAAAGGGCCCATAAAAAGAATTAAAGAAGAGAGAGGTAGGGTAGAAGAAGGCTAAAACTAGCAGCAAATTAATTTTTTGGCAAAGACAACAGTTTTCCTTTAGAAGTAGAAATAATTTCGTCTTCAAAGTTTATCGGTGGAAAAAAATCATATAAAGAGTAGGCGGGAAAAATGATGATGGGCCAAAATGAGTTAATCAATAAATAATATGGGTTTTGGTATTTATTGATATACTTTACAGCAAAAAAAAACATGAGTTGCAAAATATATGCACTGATTTAAAACCGCTGGCCAAGCTTGGCACCAAGCTGACACATTGGGTGTTGCCACTGACTTTTAAGCATTCACACAACTGACTCCACAGTTACAGATATAGACTTCTGGGGGATCAGTAATGGAACCATGTGATCTTTAGTGATGAATCTTGCTTTGGCTGGCTTCGTACCATTGCGAGCTATGGTTCGAAGGAGGCGTGGTGAAAGACGTAATCCACAGTTTTATCTGAAGAGACATGTTTGTTACACCGTGGGTCTAATGGTATGCGAGCCGTAGCAGGTCGCCTCTTGTCTTCATTAGAGGTAACATTCTAATGGCAATGGAACAACAAGTCCTTTTATATGTTCAGACGATTTAAAACTTAATTTTTCAACAAAACTACGTCCGACCACATGGGGCGCCAGTAACTGTTTTACTGGTCACATTGTGTATTTAAATAGATGTTTACTTTTCCTTGTAACTCCATAATAATAAAGCACTATACATTTTAATAAACATTTTTGACACAATACGCCAAATAAGAATAAAAACGGACACTTGGTTCTTTTTACACGGTCTTTTCACTGTAAAATAAGCAAAAATATGAAACAAATAAATTCGATGTCTTACCATCTGTTGCAATCTTATTTTATATGTTGCATCGTGACATAGAAAACAATTTTCGTTAGAAAATTTATGAAGACGTTCTGACACAATATGTGACAGAATTTTATATTTTTCGCAGCACTGCACTAGCTGGCGAAATATTATCTTGAATTTTATTTCGATTTTCCCGTTCGAGGTGTGTGATTTGTTGTGAGATTCAAGCTAAACTGATGTTAAATGTTAGAAGGAAAAATTGCATTTTGCGTGGCGGAAATATTTAGCAAAGTTGCTGTAAATTGCTTCTTTCAAAATATTTAGTGGAAAAATATTAGTTTTTTTTAAATCTTAGAACACTCATGATGGGTTTTAAAGTGATGCGTAAAGTGATATTTCGTATTTAATAAAGAGCTGCTGGAGAAGAAATACTAGCCAGTTCTGTAGAAGAAGCCGCGAAAGGGCCCATAAAAAGGGTAAAGAAGAAGAGGTAGGGTAGAAGAAGGCTAAAACTAGCAGTAAAATTAATTGTTTGGAACCACGGTTTTCCTTTAGAAGTAGAAATAATTTCGTCTTCAAAGTTTATGGGTGGAAAAAAATCATATAAAGAGTAGGCGGGAAAAATGATGATGGGCCAAAATGAGTTAATCAATAAAAAATATGGGTTTTGGTATTTATTGATATACTTTACAGCAAAAAAAAACCAAGAGTTGCAAAATATATACACTGATTTAAAACCGCTGGCCAAGCTTAAGTTGGAATAATGATAAGGTTGCAGTTTTACCGCTGGTTATCTACTTGTCCTGACGTACCGTGACGCCTGTACAACTGTTTATTATTTTTACTTTTAGAAAATATTTACCGGAGGAGTGATTTATTTTCGGGATAAATAAAGGTTAATGCAATAAAAAAAAGATCAAAATGGGTAACAAAAAAGCAGTTAAAACCAAAAAGAAACCAAAGAAAGCAAAAATGCAGTCACTGAAGGAAAATAAAAATGACCTAAATTAGGTAAGTAGTATGTAAAAACTGTTAAATAAAGTTTACTTTAAGAACTTTTGATTTTATTAAGGTATACCTAGATGTTGTGTTTAAAAAAAACTTTTTGAACCACTTTGATGTAATTTGTCGGGTTACAAGGTACTCTTTTAAAGTTCCGGACTACAAGGTCAGTGAAAGTACTCTATGATCCTACAAATTCGATAATTCGAGACTGCCTTGCAAAACGTTTGTCAGATTATCGCGGGTCAACTGAATTTTGTAAGTAAAAAAATATATTTAAATTTTCTAAAAACCTTTTTACCAAAAATGCAAGATTTATTTTTTAACATTAATCGGAACAAACACGTTTTTACAAAGTTAGCGTGTTCTTAATTTTCACTAACTTCGATCAAGACATATTCTCACGGTGAGATTTTAGGATCGGCAAGCCGTCAGACACATCTATTTCACAGATTACCATGCGGAATGCATTTTCAGTCAAAACATCAACATGTGGCAGTTATAATGATGTATAGCACAAAAGGTATACGGAAGGTAGAAAGGTGCACCGCCACGTTTTTCGAAATATAATTAGTTTTGTGCTCTCGATTTTATTTTTAAACTAATGAATTTAGCCAGTACGAGAGGAAAATAGTTTAAACAAAGGAAAACTTGTTTTCTACATCATTTATTAAACTAGGAACCGTATCGGTATCGTAATTTTGTTGACATCTCACTGTGTTCACGCTTTAAAATGTCTTGTTTGTCTCTGGTACGCCACCTCAAAAATATGTTTTTTAACAGGAAACACACAAACAGGTTCGTTCATTTAACTAAAATAAAATTGTTTCATTTTAATTAAAATAGGTCTGATATTCAAAATTAAAAAGAAATACCAAACTGTATGCTATAAGAACCAACGAACGAATCCAACTTCGCTTCAAACGCAGATTCGCCGTAGATAAACAAATTTTGCAAGAAGCTTCACTTGCTTTTCGAAAGGACACGAATAAGTAACAAAGCGCAATTCATAGTAAACGCCGCGAACAAGTGCAGTCAAATATCGATGCTGTAAATTGATTCACTTACGAAGTTGTGTCTAATTAAGCTTTTCTGACAATATCAAGATGAAGGTGAAAATTCCTTACTCACCCGACAAAATCCAGGTTCACCATTTTTCCCCAAAATCAAAAATAAATTAAGTTTAGAGTGGTGCCACTCAAACTCTCCAAAACCGAAAAAAAGCGGAGGTAAAATAATGGCCACCGTGTTTTGGGACATCGAGACAATTCTCTTTTTTTTATCTTGGGACAGTCCACGAAGGCTGATGCCCTAAGTACTAACGTACCTTGGTGTCTTCTGATCATTTAAGAAAACGACGTACGTAATGAACCTTAATATTCTGACTTGCATACTTACCCCAAATTAAACCTGCACTTCCTTTTAGAAATTGTTTAATCGAGAGTGTCACTATGCTGCACGATAACGCCAATAACCTCCGACTGCACAATTGACTCACAAAAATGTTATAGAAAAAAATCCATTGAGTGAGAAGATTCTTCCACATTAACCTTATAGTACGAATTTACCTCCATGTGATTTCCATCTCTAAAAACCGCTTTGGGCGACTTAAAATTTCAAGAGAATGATAATGTTGCCGAGATTGTGTGAGATGTCATCGCGCCCAATCAAAAACATTTTATAAAAATAATATTATGAAACTTACACAATAATGGCAAAAGTAGGAGGTACATGGTGAAATAATGCTAAAAAATAATATACTTTTTTGCAGGTAAATAAAAGTTACAGCAAATTCCGGTATTATTTATCTCGTAACATCGTCTATCATCCTTTAAAGTTAAAGTGTGGTCCTCCTAAAATACATATATTTATTGTACATATGTTCACATTGTTGTGGCCCATTTATTTTTTGATAAGTCCTCGTTTTGTGCACGCCAAAAAGGAATTTCGCCTGTAACAGAAAGATGAAAAAATCCAAAAACCCCAAACAATTGAAATAGATACTTACCTACGTTTCGGTGGCAATCATACATCATACATTATAAAATTTTAATTTTAATTATTATTTGGTTTTCGGTTAAGTTTTCATATTTTATTTTTATCTTAAGCGGTGGCAGACTTGCCACCGAAACGTATATAAGTATTTGAATTGTTTGGGTTTTTTTTGGAGTTTTTCTGTTTCAGGCGATTTGCTAGTTCAGAGGGGTCAGTAGGACTAGTACCTTAGTCTCTATCCCCGGGACCGGGACGCATATTTATATCTATCACACGCTATTGCAAAGCGAGCGATGCCCGAACGCAGTTCTTATCTATCACATGTTTTGCAAACGCGCCTCTTTAACTGGCACATGTGATCGGCAAAAATGTTGTCTTTCCGATTAAATACAGTAGTAGACAGTAGTAGTTCTTAACCTGTAGTTGTGGTTAGTTGTTATTGTTCAAAATAAAGGGTAGTTTGTTGTATAAATGTTGGGTCAAAAGTCAACGTAATTAAAAGTAACTAACCTCTATTAATGCGATATCTCTAATGTTTATACAACAAATAACTTTATTTTGAACAGGAATAACCCCCTTAAGTTCGTACTTATTTTGAGACAACCTGTATAAGTTTTACCGTTGTTTTGGTCAGATGTTTCTAAATGTTTAAAAGTTTTGTTGTTTTTATTGTCATTTGATAGTTTCATGTACTATTCATGTTAAATAAAACTTGAGAGATTATTGTTGTTATTATTTTGATCTATATAGTACTATTAGGTGTACTTCTTTTATACTGTGGTACTATACATTGTGTAAATAAATAAGTGCAGCGAAAAATTCAGGGTGTGATTTCTTGGGTTAATTTTAAGAAAAAAACTTTATATGAACGTATGTTCTAAAGTTCTACCTTTTGAGATACAGAGGGTGGATGCACAGAAATGCATACCAAATTATACTACAATATATACAGGGGTTTCACAGACATATGTTGTTCTTAAAATATTACCACCCTGTATCTCAAAAGTTAGAACTGGGGCATACATGCGTTCATCTGAGGTTTTTAAGTACAGAATCACCCCTGATTTTTCGTAATTATTTATTTACACCTGTACTAATAGGATACAAAAATCGAGTTTTGAATAACAAATGTCCAATAATATTCAGCATAATATTCATAAAAAAGGTGCGTCCTTTTAATCTAGAGGTGTTCTCACCTCAGATTAAAATATTTCTGTTTCACTGGGAAATTAAAAATACAGTTTATTTAGCGATTACAGGTGATAGTTATGAAGGCGCGTTTGGCATAACATGTGATAGATAAGAAACTACGTTCGGCTCTCGGGATGCGCGATAGCGTGTGATAGATATAAATATGCGACCGGGACCGAAGCGGGCTCATTCTATAAAATTTCTTTTTGGCGTGTACCCAACGAGGACTTTGCAGATATATTTTTATTTAATTATTATTGGGAAACGAAATACAACTTCCGATTTTAGTTTTTAAAAAATAATAATTGAACAAATCAAAGTTTTGAAACTTCTTTTTTACATATTATATCTAAACTATAACTGCGGAAGATGTACTCGTAAATATTAATTTAAACCACCTGAGTGGACCCAATAAATATGTGTAACATCTCACAAACGCGACACGATTTAAAATTCGCATGTAGGGGTGATAACGAGTCTACCCCTTGCGTGGGAACCGATGTCTTAAGGAAGCGGACCAGGCACACGTCTGGTTCGAGCTACTTCAGGATTCCCTTCCCCCACAGGACCGGGAAATAGAAATTTTTTGATTTCAATATTTTATGATAGGAACTTACCCCTTTTTTACGTAAGTTTTTTTGGTGGAGGTGAATTTTTGATCTCAGTCTTTAAGATAGGAATTTCCCCTTTATTATACGTAAGTGTTTTTGGTGGAGGTAAGTAATTTTAGATCTCAGTCCTTTAATATAGGAACTTAGCCCTTTTTTTACAACTGTTTTTGGTGAAGGTGGAAAAAGGAAAATTTTTTTTTTACAGAATGCATTTTTCCTATACACAGTTTAAAAGATTTTTTGGTGATTAAACAGTAACCACCAGTGTGTCTTTTAAAAAAAATGATGCATAGAACCAAAAAACCAAAACCGTACAAAAATTAGTTTTCCCTCTTTTTTTTGTATAAAAAAAAAAACTGAAAAAAAACACCCGTTCTTTCTTTACAGTGGAAAATTTTAATTTGATTGGATATGTCAATGGGACTTTGTAAAGAATCGAAAAAAAAAAAAAAATGGTTTATTAGTTTTTTGCAGAAAAAAGTCAAAAAAAACCCGCAAAAATTGACAATTTTTTAAAAAATTGTAACTTTGCCCCTTTTTAACTGTTTTTGGGGAAAATGATTATTTATTACGTTTTTAAACGGACTTAAGGAAAACGCTGTCCAGTGTTTTTTTTTCAAAATCACATTTTAAAAATTTTGAGTGGTATTTTGGACGACTCAGAGTACTAACTGAAATTTTCCCCGTTTAAAATTAGTAAACAAATTATTAAATTTTAAAATTTTTTTGCAACTGGTATATCTTCTTTTTTTATATTTTGGCAAAAAGAGAAAAAAACGCTTTAAACGTTGGAGCATGAGCATCTCCCCGGGAAGAGTAGGGGGGGTCGGCCCCCGTAGAAATACAAATAATGCCTGGCGCGGTACATTTCCTCTAGCTTGCTTTAACCTTCCACCACTTTGCCCCGGAACGAGATCGCGCGTTCACCTAATGTTTAAAGCAGTTTTTAACATTTTTTCCAAATTTATATGAAAATTAAAAATATACAAGTTGTAGAAGAAAATATGAAGTTTAATAATTTGTTTATTACATTTAAATCAGACAATTATAGCTAATACGTAGAATCGTCCAAAATATCACTGCAAAATATTTAAACTGCGATTTTGAACAAAACACACGTCCGCCTATTTTAACAACATGTTATTAATAATCTTTTTTCCAGCTTTTTCAACTTTAAAAGGATCCATGTTATTAATTGTTTAAAAAGTTGTCAATTTTAGCGGTTTTTCGATTTTTTCTCTGCAAAAAATTTCCCCAATAGGGATCAGCAAAAAACCGTTTTGTTTGTTTTTTGATTCTTTACAAAAGTCCTATTACAGTATCAAGATTAAATAACAGTAAAATTAAAATTTTCACTCTAACAGAAAAAAATGGCTATTATACGGTTTTAATTTTTTGGGTTCTATGCATCTTTTTAAAAAAGGTACCCGTGGTTTGGTGTTAAATTTTAGTTACCAAAAAGCTTCTATTTTACTCTGTAAACTGTACTAATTTAACCACAGAACTATGTGTAGTTGGGGAATACATTTGTTAATGTATTGTTTCTTTAAATTATTCCTTTAATTAAACGAATTAAACCAAAATATACGTAGATATACGAAACTGAAAATTTAAAAGAATAAAAAGAAAAAATACAAAATAATAGGATTTTTGATAGTCTTGTTGTTTAAAGTCGAAAGAATACATTTACCGAAAACTATGTTCGTTTCGTGTCATTTACTTTACGAAATCGCCCTTCAAAAAATGAGATTTCGGAGATTTTATGTCCCCCGGCATAAGTACTTTAAAAACATGTGTGCTTGTCGAGGGTAAGAAGCAAGAGCATAAATATGTCCTGCTGAGAGTAGAAATATCCACCCAAGATGATAAATTATTTTTTTTTACAATAACTGTATATTTATTTAATCTCTATTACTTTTATAAATCATACTGCCTTTGAATCGTAGGTGCCGGGTTTTTAGGTATCTAACCCATTTTTCGAAACATGCATATTCCATTTTACGGCACCTTTAAGACAACACGGTCGTCCCATCACCATTGACGGTATACAAATAACTGTTACCTCTAAACTACCTCCCATTAACGTCGATGTAATGTCATTCGGTGAAAAAAACGTATCAACACCAGAAATCACAGTAAAAATACAGAATTTGCATTTGGAAGATTGAAATGGATTTAGTATAAATTCTAGGGATTTTATTGGACGAAATAATATTTTTCCGGCATTTTGGGTTTTAGCTTTTATGTGCACAATAAGTGCCGCATTCGCTAACAATGGAACACAGAACACATTCCATTGCGACGTTCTGAAGAAAGATAACTTATCACACATTATGATCCTGAACCAAAACAAAAGTCTAAGGAGTGGTGTGAACCCAGTACTTCCGCTCCGAAACGAATTAGGGTCCAGAAATCGGACAAGAAGTTATTATTATTATTAGTAACTCGGTATGGACGACATGTCTTATCTAATAAAAAGTCCCTGATCCAATTAAGTAAATTTCCCTTATACCAAAATGTTCCAATTTTTGAAGCAGCCTTTTGTGGGGTACTTGGTCGAAAGCTCGACTAAAATCTAAATAATGATGTCAAGTGCCTCGCTCTGATCTTGTAGTTTTGTCCAATCGTTTACACATTGTAACAGATTAGACACAATTGATCTACCTCGTAAAAAAACATGTTGGTTGTCAGTTAAAACGCTATTGTTTAATAAAAATGTGGTTAATTCATCAGCAACTAGTTTTTCCATTAACTTGCATGGAATGCATGTAAGACTTACTTGCCTATAGTTAGATCGGGAGATGATGACAGGTGATGGTCTCCCATTTTATACTGCATGCCCTTTTAAGGGTTAACAATTAACCCTAAAATGTGAAAGGTACACGGGTTCTTGGCCGCCGCACGCTTTCCCGTCATAAGTAAAAGCGCTTTTCTTTTTGCGAAGAATTTTCGTGTTTTTCCGTGTTATTATACTGCCTGCCGTTGTAGCAGAAGGCAAAACAAATTGAAACTGGAATAATTGATCACATGCAATTAGCAGCGGTCAAAAGGTCTCAAAGGGTTATGATAAGAATAAAAAAATTAAATCGAATTTCCGTGTTTTCAAATTGCATGCCAACGTGAAGAATTGAAGTTTTAATCACAAAAACACTCTGGAAAAATTGGCATGTGCCCCTTGTATGACCAACGATAAAAAATTTCGGGAAAACTCTGTTAACATTTAGTACAAATTTTCCGTGATCTCAAACTACCCCTAATAAGTATAAATATTAATTTTATAACCAAATAATTTTCTAATGCAAATGGCATGCATGTTGAATAAGACCATCGTATTATAAATAATAATAAAAGTTGCATAAAATATTGGTAACATTTCCGTGTTTTTAATTTGCATGCTGTTTTGTATTTCATTAAAAAATATTATTCTAAGTTTAAAATGGCATGCATGTTAAATAAGACCGTCGCATTTTTTAATAATAATAAAATTGCACAAAATATTCGAAACATTTCCGTGTTTTTAATTTGCATGCCGTTTTGTATTTCATTAAAAAATATCATTCTAAGTCTATGGCAAAAAAATGACATGCATGTTAAATAACACCATCGCATTATAAATAATAAAAAAGTTGAACAAAATACTCGAAATATTTCCATGTTTTTGATTTACATGCCGTTTTGTATTTCATAAAAATATTATTCTAAGTTTATGGCGAAAATGGCATGAATGTTGAATAAGATCATCGCATTATAAATAATAATCGTTGCACAAAATATTGGTAACATTTCGTGTTTTTTAATTTGCATGCTGTTTTATATTTTATAAAAAAATATTTTTAAGTTTATGGCGAAAATGGCATGCATGTTGAATAAGACCATCGCATTATAAATAATAATAAAAAGTTGCAAAAAAATATTCGAAATATTTCCGTGTTTTTAATTTACATGCCGTTTTGTATTTCATAAAAAAATATTATTCAAGTTTATGGCGAAAATGGCATGCATGTTGAATAAGACCATCGCATTATAAATAAAAATAATAGTTGCAAAAAATATGAAATCTAACCATCTTCTTTTATTTATTTAACTAATTTGGACAAGCTAAATGCATGCCTTTTTTTATTTTAGCTTTCAATAATATTTACTAACACAATACGAAGCGGCATGCAACAAAAAGTCACGGAATTTTTCAGATTTTTGTTACAATTGAGGAATTACTGTTTATTAAATTTTTTTTAAATTTTTTTTTTATGTTGGGCTGTACCTACATGCATGCCATTTTCGTCAATAACTTGAAATAATATATATTAACGAAATACAAAACGGCATGCAAAAAGTCACATAAATTTGCACAGAATCTTGTGCAAGTTTCGGCCTCATGCCTCTATTTTCGACATCCTGGTGCACATGCCAAATTGCCTACTATTTGTTAATTATATAAATTAAGTATCTTTCTAATGGCATGTAGCTTGGAATCACGGAAAATCGGTACTAAATGTTAACACAGTTTTCCCGAAATTTTCTATCGTTGGTCATACGAGGGGCGCATGCCAATTGTTCGAGAGTGTTTTTGTAATTAAAACTTCAATTCTTCGCGTTGGCATGCAATTTGAAAACACGGAAATTTGATTTAATTTGTTCATTCTTATCTTAACCCTTTGAGCCCTTTTGACCGCTGCGAATTGCATGCCATCAATTATTACAGCTTCAATTTGTTTGTACTTCTTTTATGCTACAACGGCAGGCAGTATAATAAAACGGAAAAACACGAAAATTTTTCGCAAAAGAAAAGCGCTTTTCCTTATGAGGGGAAAGCATGCGGCGGACAAGAACCCGTCTACCTTTACATTTTAGGGTTAATTATCAACGCTTAAAATGGCATGCGGTATAAAATGGGAGACCATCACCTGTCATCATCTCCCGATCTAAATCTAGCATCGAACTTATTACCCTTTTTATAAACAGGAATCACTATGGACTTTTTTCATTCTTGGGGAAAATTTTTCCATTATTTAGAGACGTTTGCATAAGTTTTTGTAATACATCAACAATGGAAGACACATTTTTTAGAGACAGAGGATGTATGTTGTCAGGCCCAGGACTACAATCTGCTTTTAAATTGTTTATGGCAGTAATTTTCTTTTCTCTGTTGATGGTTATGGATGTTAGTGAATTTAAAACTCGGTCTAACTTTTCTAAGGCAGAAAAGCCATTTGTGGGTTCCGACGTACATGTGCCCTCGAAATAATCTGCAAACAAATGTGCTACTTCGGTAGAGTTTCCCGTTAATGTGTTTTCCTGTTTGTAAGTATAAGAGTAGAGACTTTTGAGCTTAATACGCTTTTGATATATTTGTAAAATCTTTTTGTATTCTTACTTTCTATAAGACTTCGCTCATAATTTTCTTTGGCAGGGAAAGCAATGAACTAAGGTAGGGAAATTTTTAAAACACCAACTCTATTTACCAGATTTAGCTCCTTTTTACTTTTGGCTGTTCTCACATATCAAAAAATTAATGAGTGGAAAAAGATTTTCATCGAACAAAGAAGTAATAGCAGCCGCGGAAGCGTATTTCGCTAGTCATCCAAATTCTTACTTTAGAGATGAAATCCATAAATTAGAAGATCGCAGGAACAAGTGTACCGAAGTTTAAGGAGATTTTAATTGAATAGCGAAATGTATTTCAAACCATAAAATCGTGTTTTTCTTACCTAAAAACAAAACTTAACTTATTAAACCGTCCGTTATACGGCTTTAAAAATTGCAGAAATTAAAATAATCATTTCTAAAACAGGAACTATTTAGAAACAATATTTTAAACTGACAGTTTAATTATCCCAACCATCTACCCCCCATTTGAATAAGAAATCACCACACACCTATAAACGACACATTAAGGGGTATACGGTGTCTCTTGCTAAGCACGGGCATAAAGTCTTTATATAAAAAAAAGAGACTGATGGAACCGTCAGAAGATTTAATTATTTTAAAAATAAACACCGCACTTTATTTTTAGTTTTGTTAAATAGAAAACGTGTTTTTAAAGAACATTCAAGAGGGTTGGGGGTGGCCTGGGAGAACTCAAAACAATCCCGGATTGCAAATGATACAGTTAGTTGTAAAGGCATAATCCTTGAGTGATTAACCACCAGCCCAGACAGCCGCGGCATTTATAGGCCTTTACCGGAGAATAACAGCGATTTTGTCGAACACGGATGTAACAGCTTATGTAGTCTTAAACAGAGCAAGACTATTAATTCACAAAACTGATTTATATGCGACCACCTATGAAATATTGCGCCATAAATTAGTACTGTCCCCGAATCGAGTCTTATTTGCACATGTGATTCACCGAATAAAATACACAATATGTTTGGAATCTGAAAGGGTTTAAAATATACAGCTCATGTTGTTACGAACCGATTGAAAAAAATACAACACTGTACGATTTATCTCTAAAATTCACGCTTTGCGGAAAAATTACTAATATTTAAAAAATAAAAATGTTTTGTTTTCTACAACCTTTAGTTATTATATTTACATAATTAGCGGAATCTTAGGGGTATTTTTTTGTAACACCTACATTACAATAAGTGTAAATGGTGACTGATTTTCACAATATTATTGCTGTAAGACTCCAGGGTTCAGCACTGGTACCAACTCTATTTGTTCTTCACGCTTTTCTTTATTCTACGAATAATTTTATTCATAGTTTTTCTAAAGATAGTATTTTTCACTTTAATATTCAGTTCCTTAAGTCAGTCTTTAAACCCGATTTGGAAAACAAGCGCAAGGTGCTACAGATATCTCTTTCATGGGACCTTCAATAAATATTGGATTTGGATACCGAAAATGTTCAATTTTTTTAGAAAAGATAGTCATTTAATTTTTGTGGTTGGTACTAGGATAACACTTTCAAAAAGTTCGAATTCCTGTTTTGAGCCAAAATGTATTTTTTTATCTTCCAATCTGGTAACTCTGTATGAAACATAAACTAGATTCTACCCAAAGCAAAAGCCATTTTTTATTTCAGAGAAATAGCGTCTCACACAGCTCTTAGCATTCTTGATTTAATCCAATGAAGCGTTTGCCTTATTAATGCTTTTACTTTTACAGAAAAGTGTCCTTCTCTTCCCAGTGGCCTGGTGTTTTCTGGTTTCGTACACTCGCTTTTCGTACACTTCAAAAATTTATCGGAAATATTCTCGTTTCGTGCACTAAATTATTATTAATTAATTAATCCATTTTATGCTTCTCGTTTCGTACACCGACCATGTGACGACCCAAAGAACCAACCAAATAAATACCATATTGAAAATTATTAAAATTTTGTTAATAACTTCTACGTAGGGATAATTTAGACAAATTCAAAAGCCGTTGGTTCTGGTCGGTCATGGTTAGTTCTGGTTAGTTAAAGCGGCTTTTTATGTTACCCAATTATATTTCAGACGTGATAATTCACTTAAAGTATAAACAGTAAACTTTACGTTTAGGCCGCAATTCTGCCATGGCTTAATCAAACGAAGGGATAATTTAGACAAATTCAAAAGTCCTTAGTTCTGGTGGGTCATAGTTAGTTCTGGTTAGTTAAAGTGGCTTTTATTTTTCCCAATTATATTTCAGACGTGATAATTCACTAAAAGTATGAACAGTAAACTTTTACGTTTAGGCCGCAATTCTACCATGGCTTAATCAAACGAAGGGATAATTTAGACAAATTCAAAAGTCCTCAGTTCTGATCAGTCATAGTTAGTTCTGGTTAGTTAAAGCGGCTTTTTATTTTCCCCAATTACATTTCAGACGTGATAATTCACTAAAAGTATAAACAGTTAACTTTTCCGTTTAGTTAGTAGTTAAAACATATATTATTATTAGAATATTTTAATATCACTATTATTCAAATACATATTTTATATTTCTGCATCTTATATGTGAGCAAGAATTTTTTA
Organism: Listronotus oregonensis; assembly: GCA_019359885.1. Classification (NCBI taxonomy): domain Eukaryota; kingdom Metazoa; phylum Arthropoda; class Insecta; order Coleoptera; family Curculionidae; genus Listronotus; species Listronotus oregonensis. Next base: position 40,773 of record JAHBCN010004582.1, read on the forward strand.
AATATTTAGTTATAAAATTTCACTAATTCACTTTACCATATTTTATGAACCATTAGAGACAGGAACTTACCTTAGTTTTTGGTGTACGAAACGAGATGTCGGAAACTGAATAATTAATTTTGTGTACGAAATAAGAATATTTGGGGAAAATTTTTGAGGTGTACGAAACAAGAACAAATCGATGAGCTATAGAGGACCCGTTGTACTTTTATGATTTCTGCTTTAAATGGTTAGCCAATGTAATTCCCTCTTTAGCAGCTCTCAGTAAAGCGACACGGATGCCAGATATATGCATCCCTTACATTCCATCTAGAGAGACCCCGAACATCCAACTTTGTTCCTTAATCCCAACAAACCCTTAAATTTTCATGTCCCGTGATAATTAACTGTATCTTGCTTTACTTAAAACACCCCGGTAGTTATATACTACGCTATTACTTGGGCTTTTAGCCCTAGTGGACTGCCTAAAAATTAAAAAAAAATCTCGTGGCCTTGCATTTCTTGCGACTTGCCAAGAACTACTTTTATTTACTATTCTCACACGGGCTAAAAGTATTTATTTCGACACAATGAAGGTTTAGGAACTTATTAGTAAAAAGCTTTCTATAGCCAAAAAAGGGGTATACAATAGAAAAAATTCGCCATTTTTAAATTAAAAGGGGGAATGCAAAGCAGGAGCAGACAGAGCAAGCACTCGAAAGAAATTAAGCGCACATTATTGGGAAACAAGAATTAGAGATGAGATGTTTGTTGTTTGGTTTTGCGGTCTATTAGACGGCAAATCAGCGAGGAGAAAGGGCTTTTATTTGGGCGGCTGCGCCACATAATATAAGATCAAACGAGCTCGTGGGCCTTTGCCTTTCAAAAGCAAAACCTTTTGATGCTTCGGGAACGTACACCATTCAAACGGAATCATATGGACGCTTTTCAGAGGGATTGCTTCATTTTAAAACAAAAAATCTTTCATCAAAAATTAAACAGAGATATTTATAATGACAACAAAAAACAAAACAAAATTAAACTAAGGATCTATCCGTATATGTAAGCCTTCTTCTGAAAATAATTATAAATAAGAATCGTGTTTTAATAAAATCCTTATACGGGGTACTTTTTAGATCTAGAAGCAATAATATATATGAAACAAGATGTGGTTTTAAAAGACCGTCGAATAACTGAGGAAGATTTAGTAGAAGCTTTAGACAGTGTGAGCAGTATTTTGGCTGACCTTTTGGGTTTTAAAAAGCATGTATGTAATATGGGTGCCGCATTTGCTAACAATGGGACAAAAACACATATGAATGCGACTTTCTCAGCAACACGTAGAGCGTTCTAGAAAGAAAAGGATTTTGCTTAACTTACCCTCCTCTTCAAAATCTATATTATACCGATGGGCGCTTTTGTTTTTAGGGGTGAAAACTACCCCTTATTGCAAAACCTTCAAAACGTTCATATTAAAGCTTAAATCACATAAAATTAGGCACAAATAAGCTAAAAAATAAGTATTTAATTATTTGAAACATTATTTAATATATTTCAACCCTTGAAAACCAACCCTTATTATGATTTATTAAAAAAAAATGTTTACCCTGGAAAAATTAACGTATTGTCACAGAGCTGTAATTAGAAAATGTGACTGCTCAAAAGTGTTACTAATTTAATTTTGTAATTTTTTTAATCCTCAAAATCCACTCCTTACAAAATTACAATGCAAAAAATAGTACGAAACCGCAGATTTTTTAAGAAATGCATCGAATCGCATAAAAGTTGGAATTAAGTTCGACTCACCCTTAAATGTGATTAACAGAATTAAGAAAGGGCTACGACTTATTTTAATTAGGGTGGTAATTAGGGGTTGTTTTCGAAGATTTTGCACTCAAAAGTTTTGGTCTAACCTTATTTTAATCATAACTTACTCAATTTTTATGAACACACCTTTTTTAAAAAAGACAGGCATTTGCAAATGCTTCAAAAAGTTTTTATTAATTTTCCTAGAAAAATACTTAGATTTTGCGTTATTTTGAAACTCTGAAATTATGAATAACAGCTAACCTTTAACAAACCACAACATGGTTTGTGTAAGTCCATCAGCAATTACAAAAAAACATTTTATTCGTTTTTTAAAGCTACAGTTTTATTATTTAGTTTTTTTTTAGATAAAATGCATACTTATCGAGTTATTTACAAAAAACGATTAAAACTTTGATTTTGTCAACGAAAAACTTCGACTTTCGATCGCGAATAACTCGAAAAGTACGTATTTTACAAAAAAAATGCATAAAACATTTTTTGCTTAGAAATAATTTTTCTATCGATTCCTGTGGTCAAAATATAAAAAAATTCCACCCCGAGATGGTTTGGCAACCACCCCCAAGGTAAAGGCGCCCTTCAGCATGATATAGATTTTGATCCTTGGACTATTTCCTACCTACTGTTAAAATTTCAAGTCATTCTATGCATTTTGAAAAAATTGCTAGGCAAAATGGTTCGTTTCCTGGACTAGGATGAGACTTGGATCTACCATCATGATCCTAAATTAAAACAAGAGGCTAAGGAGTGGTAAAAAGGGGTCTTGTTTGTGGATTACCTCATACTGGTAAATAAAATAAACTCGGCTTATTACTGTCACCTTTGGGACTAGCTGGATAAAAAAATTCGTAAGATAATTTGTTTAAAAAATTTTTATAAAGACAACCTACCCTTTTAAACAGCCTTCATCCTTTTACCAGATCTAGCTCCCTCTGACTTTTGGAAAATCTTATATCTCATTAATTCATGAGTGAAAACAATTTTTATTGAACAAAGAGATGATAGCTCGTGGAAGCGTATTTCTACTCTCCAAATTTCCACTTCAGGGATGGAATCCATTAACTGAAATAAGTGCATTAGAGTTCAAAAGATTAGATTGTATATTAAAGTGTATTTCAAATCGTAACATCGTGTTTTTCCTATTTGACATTTTTATTATTTTAATTATTTTTTTAGACAACACTATTACAGACTAAGCAATTTTCATGACTAGTCATAACAAAACTATTTTGAATATTCAGAGAATACACATATAACCTGGTAATCTAAAAAATATCAACAATAAACATACTGAGACAAGTCAAAGAAGTACGTGAGTGGAGTGAAAACGACCGCATTTGTTTTATGTTTTCTTAGATAATAAATTTCGCGTCAGTGGTCTCCGAGTGTTGACCCTTTTGGGTCTTTTGGGCCTTTGGTCTGGCCAAACGTTTTCGTAATTAGTCCGCCATTAATTGCTCTAATTGGTCGCTTTTATCGCACCTACAATATTTTATTGCAAATAGCAGAAGGTTGCAATAAAGAAATATTTAATTTATGGCATATTAAATGTGCATGATTTTACAAACCCAGGTGTTTTTTTTTAACTTAAAAAAATAACATAAATATATAATAGACAAAAAAATCTAATCAAATAAGAAGGTATACAGATTGGTTCAAAAGGACTTTGAGTCTACGTCTATTGGTAGCGTAAGAATTAAATCATTTTATTGTATATCGAAGCAGAGCAGGCAATGCTCAATGTTGCCGGTAGTCGAAAAACTTTTCACTTTTTCTCTACGTCGTCGTCAAGCAAGGGGTGATTCTTTTGCAACGCGGGTCGCGGCCCCGGCCACCTTCCACCTACGGCAGTACAAAACAGACAGCAAGGTGCTAAATTTAATTTTCAAGATTTTTACTGCGTAAAAGTACTAAATTTCTTGGTAAAATTTTGTAATTTTTTATTGTTACTGTAAATAAAGTAAATTAAAGATAAAAATGATTCTAAGTGTTCATATTTCAAAAACGCGAAATTCTAAAATATAATTCTAAAAATAAAATATACCGTGATATTCTTTAAAAAATTGATCAGGATAGACAAAAGCATAAACGTAGTATAACGCCCAATTACTTTTTCGGCACTTTGAGCTATACAGTACCATATAACAATGTGAACCTTTTCATAGCGGAATACATTTTTTTAAAACGGTTTTACCCAACACACCGAAGTTTGACTGGCAGAGAGGGTGCAATGCTAGGCGAGAGACGCGTGTAAAACAGCTGCCGCTTTTTCCCTCCATACCAATTAAATTGAAAGGGGGGGATAACATTCGACACGCCTAAAATAAAGAAATGTGGTAAGGAGGCGATATGTTTTTTTTCTTTTCCACTTAAATATTCTTCATTTATATCTCTTTTCTTTACACAGAAATCCTAGCCCAAGGTCGAGCTTACAATCTGTATATAGTTAAATTAATAAAAAAACAAAATACAATCACAAAAAATGATAAAGAAATGAAAACCTGGATTAAAAGAAAGAAACGAAGAAAGAATGTTAACCCTTATTTTGACAGTAGCCTTAATTGGCATAAACACAGTACATCCAGTCAAAGTAGCTGCGAAAAGGCTCGGATTCTTTTTTTGAGTCGGAAACTATTTCCCCCTTTTGCAATCTGTACACTATCCATGTATCTTCTCATGACTAGAAAATTGCGTTTTCCACAATTTCGTTCACCTTAATAACGATCCCAAACTTACTAGAAAGCTTCAGCTTCTTCGTCTTGTCACCGGGGGGCCGTAGGGGGTCGGTCCCTCTTTAATAGATATTTCACGTCGTCTGTTCCAAGAATTACCCAATAAAATTCATTCCATAGTTGCGCCCAATAGAACAACCACAAAGTATCACTATCAAGCATCCCACTTTGTTGGGTCCTCCTCCTAGATTATCTAGATAGACTGTGAAACCTGCTACCAGCCGAGGTCATTTCTTTCGTCCAAAGCTATAAATCTTTAAGTCCAGTATTAATAAACTGCCTGTACTTTTAGACACTACGTAGTCTTAAGCCTGCGTGTGCTCTGTAAAAAAAGTAACTTAGTAGCCGTCTTTAAACATCTTTTAAAGCAGATTCTTTTTCCCGCGCACAGTGATGAGTTTTGTAATTAAAATAAACTTTTTGTAAATGTGATTTGTATATGGTTTTCATCGGTGGATAAAAACACTCTAGATTTTCTGGTAAATTAACAGAAAGCTAACGTCGTACATCTGGATCCCCCGAAGGAAGGAAAGGAAAAAACAAGATGTTTTTTTGTAATGACAAATGACTTGGGGTAGTCGCTCCGGGCGGAAAGCGGAATTTAAAAATAGTCGAAACAGCATAAAATTTAAAATATATCCCGCTTTCTGCGGCCATGTCCCTTTATAATTACAAGAAACAACGAATGTCTTAATCGCCATCAGAAAGAAATTAAAACAGTTATAAACTCATAAAGGAAAAATTATTGTTTTGCTTAAGATAAGGTATGTTTTTTACAACGGGCAATTTACATTTTAATTGCAAAATTAGGCGATTTTTTTTTTCTTATTAGTATGGTAATCTTTATTAGAACTCCCCAAAAGAAAGCTTACAAAACCAACACCCCACTAATCGATTTAAAACATTTTTTGCATAATAAGAAAATTCAAATTCTTGGATTTGCTTAAAAATATATTTCTGTATATAGTAACCGAGAATTCTCTTCTTTACGCAAAGTGGATCATTCAATACATATCTGAAATATTTGACATGAATATGATTTTATCGGATGCATCTAGCTGCCAATCATTGCTTATTGGCAAGAAAATTTTGCGGGTGCGTGTAAAAATAAAATCAAATGTAATACAGTAAATCTATATGCAACGATATTTTTATCTGTGGTTTCCATTTCGGCTGGTCGGATATTACTTAGATATTTTAATTTCCATACGATTAACTCTCCATCTGATTTGGACAATCAAAAATATCGCGCTCGGAACGAGAACGAGCTTAGAACCCATCAGCGGGAGAGCTTTATCGTCGCGGATTTGAATTTTCGAGTGTGTCTTTCTATTGTCAACACAGCATTTGTGCTAGGGCTATACACAGGGTAATGAACTGTTTACTTTTTAAATCACATTATAACATTACAAATCTGTTTACATAATTTTTCCACGTATCCACCCCAGTCTAAGCAGTTTTGCCACCGTTGTGGGAAATTTCATAAGGCTACTTTTTTAGAATATTTTTGGTTGGGCGCAAAACCACTACACAAACTGAAACGCCATTATCGACTTAACATTCTAAGCTGCCCAATGTCTCTTTTATGGGTTTAAAGAGATGGAAATCAAATGGTCATAAATCCGAATGATAAGGGAATGGAATGGGTTTTCCAAAGATATTTGTAGTTAATTGGGGAGTACGTAGTCGGGAGTTACCTTGCAGCAAAAAAAACACTTTTAATTAAACGGTTTCTCTGTTTTTTAAACAAAATTTAGGTTTAATTTTTTTAGAAGCGAAAAGAAAAATAAGGGGATTAATCGTATGCCCTTTAAAGTCTGAGTAAAAAATCGGTCAAGAGAATATCTTGTTGGCTCAGGCAACGGTGATCATTTTTCACCGTCTAAAGGCACAACATTTTTTTTTTTCGGTTATTTGAATTTGGGAGTATAAAGGCTTCTATAAAGCCCAAGTCTAGGTACCGTGGGGTCCCGGTTTTTTTCCCCCCAGTACGAAACATGCAGATATTGCATTTTTACTGCACCTCTAAACTACCTCCCATTAACGTCTGGGTAATATAAAAGTATAAGATCTTTGGAATATATTCAGGCGGGACCTACAGTTTGACGTGGAATTCAAACCCATCTAAAGGCACACTTTTCATGAGGGTCACTCATTCAGTTCCCAAAAGCGCGTGGGTCCCATGTCTTACTTTTAGTTACAAAATTTTGAATATCTTGGGGTGCCACTTTTTTACTACGTCACTGTACTAAACGAATAATGTTCCCTTTTAGAGTCGTATTACAAAATAGTTTTTTTTTTGTAGCCCGCTTTAATTTGGAAAATGGACTAGCAAGTGATCCAGCTTGGTCCATACGTGACAACAAATATCAAAAAGCTTTTCGCTCGCTTTTTTTCCAGTTTTCCCAAGACTCCGACACAATAGGCTTCAAACAAATAAACCCTGTTTGTTTTTTTTTTGGGATTAGTTTCTTTCGGTGCATCGGCTTTTGAGAAAATAGATACGACAATAAATTTCCACCCCCCTGTTCATCGATAAAATTCCCTAAGCCGAGGAATCAAAATAAACTTTAATCTTTTACCTTTAATTAAGACCCCGAAATATCAACACCTAATAAAAATATACAACGGTTTGTATTGCACAATTTTTTTTTTTTGCTATAATCAAAAATTTAACGAAAAAGAATTGTATATACATACATTTTACGATATAAATAAAGAAACATATATATTGAAATAATTAATTTAAAACAAGTTATGGGCCAAAAAGAAAAACACATTTAATATATATATATATATATATATATATATATATATATATATATATATATATATATATAATATATATATATATATATATATATATATATATATATATATATATATATATATATATAAAATTCTAAACAGTCATGAAGTGGCATCACTCTAAAAAAAATGTAAATGAAGGGTGGTTTATAGTTTTCTTATTGGTATTGCTTGGAAAAAGTTTTTTTTTTTATCTATGGACTATCAGTAGGCTGAAAACCCAAGTTAGTATTTGGGGTTTTTCAGCCTTCGACCGTGGGTGTATTAAGTAAAGTAAGAGCAGTTTATCAGATTTGGAGGTTTGTAGGGAAGTCAGGCGGGGGGTCCACATTCTAGACATTCTAGTGATAAAGAAACCGAAAAAGGGGGACTTTCTGGCCTCCCCAGTTGGACTGTGGAAAGGGGGATGAAAAAAAGTAGCACTTTGTGTTACTCTATGGAAAGCCGTTAGGAAAGAAAAAATGCAATTCTTCGGAGAAAAAGGCGTGAAAAATACCTATAAACAACGAATGGTGGCCACAGCTCGTCTTTAAAAAGGAAGATGTCTTGTAAGATTAGGGTCATTAGTAAGGTGAACGACTCTTCTTTCTGCTAAGATTTTGAGGATGCCAGCAGGGATACATACAGAGAACAGATTAGAAAGAAAAAATGCTTTTTAGCTCAAAAAAGGAACCGAACTTTTTTTTAGCTGCTGTCGCTATGGATATAATAGGCCTGTGCCAATTAAGGTCATTCTCAGAGGTAACGCCCCAATGTTTAATGATTCTTTGTTCTGCAAAACCTGACCGCTCATAAAAACCCGATGAATATTTGTAGACTTTTTTTGTGACAGCAAACATGATTGTTTTTTTTAAAGGAAATTTAAAAAGGGGAAAAAAGTGGTACCCAAACCCAAAAAAAATTAAAGGTCCTTGCTTATTTCCGGATCAGGTTACAGACTGGCTTGAGAAATTAAAAATTTGAATGAAGGGTACTATGAATGGAATGTTTTACAGCTTCTAATAGAAACACAAAAACTAAAAAAAAAAATAACATAAATGTATTTTACATTAATTAAGTCTTCAAAACATCACCCCTCATAAAAATATGGGTTGCACTTATGAAATTTCAATTAGCCAATGTCTGGATAATTGAAAAAAAAAAAAAATTAATTAAAAAAAAGTCTGAATTGCTGACAGTGCGGCCCCGAAATGTCACAGGGGGGGAAACCCCAGGAACGCGGGGATGGATTATATTGCTTTTTCAACCACCCCCCCCGCAGTCAGGTCGCCAATGGGCCGCGAACCGACCCCCAAGTTGGCGTTCCACCCCCCGCATTTGTTTATTTCAATATCTTTATCAGGGGTAGTTTTAATTCAATTTTTGTGTACCAGATGTTGGTTTTACCAGCAATATTTCATATTAAGCTTACATTTTTTTCTATTTGTTTAATATTATTTAAAAGAAAATCTAAACCCACCAAAAACACTTTTTTAAAAAAAGGGAAAGTTCCTATTAAAAATCCCGGCCTTCAAAACACTGAGATCGAAAATTGAGAAACTTCTGTCCCAGTCTTTCCCCTTTTTTCGATTCTTTTTTTACTTGGCAAGTTTTTTTTCTGATCCCCCTTATTACATGTTCTTTTTTTTTAATACAGTTTTTTTTATTAATACAAGCAGCAAGCAGATCAGTAAATAGCTTTCCGAGTCAAGAAAAAAAAGGAATAAAATTTGAACAGAACTTGGTCTAATTTTAAATTCAGTACTTTAAGAGGCCGAGATTTTGGATAGGGAAATTGGCCCTTATTCTACAATAGGTTTTTTCTGGGTTCTTTTTTTTTTTAAGTTGAAAATGAAAAAAAAAGGGAGGGGTGGATATTATGTCTTTTTCTTAATATACCTTGCTCTGTAGGTAGAACCTAACCTGTAGACTGAATATGAAGTACGAAATTGCTCATTTTTATGTCCCCAAATTTTCTTTGATTAGTAAATAAAAGCCTGCTGCTTTTACTTTTAAATTTTTAAAACAAATATGACCTTAGAAACTCAGGTTCGGTCAGATTACAAACTTCTTAAATACCCCCCAAATAAACGATATTACCGCCCCTTTTCAGGCGTTCCGAGTAAAATGTGCAGTTTTTTAAAAAGTTTCTTTACTTGTGTCCTTAAACCTACTTACATACCAAATTTCACGTTTCTACCTCATCGGAAAGTGCCCCCTAATGTTGATGAGTCAATGAATGACTGAGTGAGGGAATGAGTCAGCAAAAAAAATGGGCTATTTTCAAAACCAAATATCTCAAAAACCACTTGACATAACCCTCTCATTTTTTACAGGTAATTAAAATTTATAAAATGTACGTCCAAACTCTACTGTTATGTGGAACGATAACAAAGTATGAGGGGGGAAAATACGCCGACACGTTTCTTAATATACACAATGCGTGCGTAAGGTCGAAAGGCGATAAGATATTCAGACTTTAAAAAAAAAAACCTGAAAGTTGCAAATTGTTTTTTAAAGGTTTTTTTACCTTAAAACAAAAAAATTTGATATTTTTCAATTCCTTTTAATTTTAAAAAAGAGCTATGTGGATAATTGGAATTTTAAAAAAAAATACATATTGTTTTATAAGAGTTACCCAAACGAGCAATGAACAGGGCCACATTGGAGCTTCCTTATATTGAGGAAAATGTAAAATAGCCATATTGTTTTTTTTTTTTCGTTAAATCTAAAAAAAATAAAAATAGTCTGAATGCAGTAAAGAGAAGAAAAAAAAATAACAATCCCCCAATGGGACACCATTTATTTTTTTTTAAAACCGTTTTTTTTTTCTCGGTGCCGGATTACTTATTCTTTTTTAGTAACCCCGGAAATTATTTTATTTATTTTTAATTTGTTTTAAAAATCGCAAATTTTTCAGAAATTGTTTATTCTGTTGTTTTTTTTAAAAAAAAGTGAAATTTTTTTTATTGAAAGGTAGGGAAAAACTATTTTTTTTCAAGAACGAACCAATAAATAAGGTGTATGGACATTCCAAAAATTCGTTGATTTCTTGACTGCAAAAAATTTTAAATAAAAACCCCTGTGGAAACCCACCAAAATAAGTTCCCGACAAATATCTATTTGTAGGCCCGCCCCTTTTTGAAAAGGGCACAGGCCCTGATTACCTACTAATTTAATAGTTTAGGTTAGCTATTTTGAGCCCAATTACACACACGAAAATACCTTGACAAACCCCAAACGGCTGAAGAATAAGAAAAAGACTCTGTTTATTTTAAAACACCTGAATTTGTTTTAACCTACATAAAATATACCAAAAGTAGGTAAATAATAAATAAAGGAAATTTTAAGTCCGACCTACATGCCGGTACCCAAAGTTTATTGAGGTTTACAACTAACAGTAGAGTAAAAACGAGAAATCCACGAATTATTGTGGGGTACATACCATTAAAAATTAATAGTGTATCTTTTTGTTTCAATTCAAGTCGTTTTCTTAAATTTTCGTTAGGTTTCAATTTAAGTCATTTTGTGAATGTTTTAGGTTTCAATTTAAGTCGTTTTTTTTAAAATTTTCCCTTTGGATTATACGGGTAAAATGCAAAAATGGTCAGTTCACATTTTTTTACTATGTGGAAAGCTACAAATATGGTATGTTTAAAGTATATTGTAAAAAAAACTAAAAAAAACATATAATGGTAATCATTTTCGTGTACCCATTGATAGACGGAAAGGGGTTGAGTATAGAAAAGAATTACGATTGCTAAAACCGAAAAAACCTAGGCATATAGTGGAAAGCATCCGTTAATGTCTGCTAAAAGGTTGACGCATCATTCCCTCTCTTGCAAGTTTAAGCACCCAGTGAGTTTTTTTTTGTTGTTCCCCCCCCCGCCCCATTGAAAAGTTTAAAAATTTAAAAGTCAAATCGCAATCCCGAATAGTCTATTTTGCATAGAAAACAGTTTTTCAATTTAAAATTATTTGTGGAAAAAAAACTAGTCTATGGGGATATTAAAAATTTTTTTGTTTTTATGAAAATTTAAATTATATGGAAAAAAAGTGGATTATAAAATTATTAAAATTTTAAAAAAGGGTAACGGCTTTCGCCAGTGGCGTTTCATGTTAAAGATAAATCTAGGTTAAAATTGTAAAAGAAATATTAGCCACTATAATTTTGTTTGCGGCTAAATAAGTCAATTTATTAAAAAATTTTTTTTTGCAAAAAACAGTAGTTTAGTGGGCCAAAATTAAATTAGTAGAGTATAGTTGCTTATGACGGGGGGGAAACCCGGCCCCTATTTTGAAACAATTTTAAAAATTTTTAAAATACTTTAATTTTTTACCCATTATTTTACTAAATTTTTTAAAATTTAACCGGCATTGGTCTGATGTGTATGTATTATTTAATTTTTTTTAGTAGTTAATATAAACCAGTGTATTAGTTGTTTTATTTTATACATACACAAAGGGAATTTTCATTGAAAAATATTTTTAAAAATATCCATCTGGGTCCGAAAATGCATAAATTTTTAAGAACAAGGTGTTAAACTTTCCAGTGTTTCTTTTTAATATGGGCCATTTTTTTGACCCATATTTATAGAAACTTTTTTTTTCATCATTATCTTTTAATGGGAAACATCTCCTAAATTGGACGTGCCTTTTCGAAACCCGGTATATAAAAAAAATCAAAATTAATAAAGGCCATAAAATTTGACAATACCATTTCTCATCAAAGATTTTTTTTAAATAACAGATTTCCTTATCCTTGGGCCCACAGCTCTATTGTAAAAATAGTGGATCCTGTGTAGTTTCACAGTGCTTTTTTTAAAACTTAAGGATGCTAGGGTTAAAAATCAAAATATGTATTGCACAACAAAGTGGATTTATTGCTTAAAAACTGTTAATTATATAATTTTTTTAGTTAATATACGCCATAGTAGAACACATGTGTGGATACAAACGAAAGCACCATTTAAAAACATTTGTTATAATAAATGAGGCATCTATTTTCTAATCATTTTTGAAAAATACACCTCTGTATTAAAAGTAAGTTTATTTAAAAATGCCCAGATTTGCTTTTTTAGTAGCATGACCTCTGAACAAAAAATTTTTTAAGATTGGTATAGTCTGTCTCAAAGTATACCGTGTTAGCTCTGCCTTATTTATGGATTATACCCCCGACAGCAATAAAACGCAGATCGGTAGGTTTTAAAAGGACAGAACATTAACATTTAATAATATAAAGATTTTTAATTTATTGTTTATTTAGGAAGTATAATCTTAAAATTCATTAGGAAATTAAAATTTGTGAAGTTTTAATAAATGATAACTGCATTATCTATACATAATTACATTTTTATCCAAATCTAATTCTGTTTCACTATCAGAGTCATCATTGAGATTAATTACAATAGGTTTATGGTTTTGGTAGAAATGTAAGAGCCCTCAATTTTTATAATGTGCTGTAGTAAATTTTTTCCAGCTTTTTAACGGGATGTTAGTAAACTTTTTTTTATCAAATTTATAAAAACTGGGACTTAAAAGGGGGAACATTTTCTGCTCTGATCTTTATTTTACTTGGTTCCAAAATGCTCTTGGGGTTAAACATACAGTGAAGGAGGAAGCCTAAGACAGTATGCCCAGCCTGTTCAGCCAAATTATCCAAATATTTTTTTTTAATTGCATATAAATTTTGGGGTTCCAAAATTGCTTTTTTTTTAACTGAATTCAAAAAAATATCATTTTCTAACAAATATTCCTGGATTTCATTTTTTGAACTTGAAAAGCTGGTGCTTTTGTAGCAGACGGCTGTGGTAGCTTGCATCCTGACAATAACACTGTTGTTTGGTATATTTTTAAAAATAATTTTGAAACCAGTTTTCAAAAGTTCTGCACTTCATCAATACCCTCGTAAAAGCTAAACCCTTTTAAATTCTTTGCAGACAACAGCAAGCAGTTTGGGACAAACCGTCTTCTGAACCCGCGTGTTTGGTAATCGTTTTCCTTATTTAAGGTGCTTGTCTGACAGTTTTGAAATAACCCCTCCTTTGGTTTGTGCGTGTTATGAACCATGTTTCATCAAGGTAAATTATGGATCTGTTTTCTAACCTATATCTTTTAATTTCTTAAAGGTAATTAAATCTCCAAGTGCTAATCTGTGCGATTCCATTACTACTTGTTTTTGTCATTTTTGGGGTTTAAATCCCATTTTACAAACAACTCTATGGAGGGTACGGCTAATTTTATATTGGTTTTGTCTTCGTTACTTTTTTTTAGTTTATCCGGAGGAAAAAGACAATATATTGTCCTTTTATTAGGTCCTGATCACCATTGTCTATACGGTGAGATTGAAAATCACTACGTTTTTTTTTTGTTCAACCTTTTTTTTAATAATATCCCCTTTTCGATGAAATTGGATTTTTGTAAGTAGACGGTTTCCCCTTTTAAAACCTTGTTTAATTAGACCTCTACTGATTAAAGTTTCATACACATTTTTCACAACCTGTTTTGCATCTAATGACAAATGATTTTGACGCGACATAGTTATATTCTCGTAAAACAACTTTTTCGAAACGCAATAAAAATGTTATTCAACACTGCCACTAAAATATTAGCCAAAATATTTATATGCCTAATGGTTAATACTCAAGAAATACCTGGCCCACCCGCCCTTATGAACAAATGGGTTTCCCCAAAAACAATGGTAATAAAATCGTTAAAGGTTTATTGGAGTATGGTCCTCAAAAGCCATACGATATACTTTGAGACAGACTATCTGTTTAAAGAATCCCCAGGTATTTTACTAAATCTATTTCATTAATCGACAATCCTGTATTTTTGCCAATTTTTGTAAATGCGTTTATATACGTCCTTTGGGTGGATTGTCTTTTTGACTTCTACACACGTTTTAATTTAGCAACCCATCTCTCTACTGTTCTAATTGGGTAAAGAGTCAGTGGTGGTTGTGCTTTTTCTAATAGGATGAGCTCAAATACAAACAAAAATAACGTACATTTTTTTAAATTTTTGGCAAAATAAATTAAATCGAGGCGTAATATGTTTTTTTCAGTAATACACTTTTCAATCACTTTTCATTGAAGTTTTAAAAATTTTACTAGAAAACTAACTAGTTTTCTTTCGCGGGCCCCTTTTCGTGCTTTTTTTTTTTATAGGATGTTTTGGGTCACTGACACCGTCTTAAGTCCACTTATTGCCCCCCATATCCAAATATCTACATATTTTTTTTATAAATATGTTTTCATGTTTACGGGGAAACGATTGCTTACTTTTTAATTTGCCCAAAAAAAGTTTTTTAAATTTACACACTTATTTCGTAAATCTAAATATTTACTAGTTCTTAAAGAAATTACCATAAACACGAGAAAAAACTGAATTGGTTTTTTTTCACTATCTATAAAAAAGGCCTGATTGTTCATTGTTTTCAACGTAAGGCGGCACATTAGCTCACGGGCAAAATGACCGAGTCCCAAGCAAGCCGCCGGGTGTTGCACATTTCAGGCTTTACAGTCCAGGGGGTGGATTTTCGAGAGCCCAGCCGCAGATTAAAAAGGAAATGATTCAAAGATCCAGTACAAGAGCTGCTCGAAAGGACATAGAGACTTTGTGCAGTCTAATAAATCCCTTTTTTTTTTGAATTTATACCTAATTTTTTAAATAAATGTATGACTGAGTATAAATTTATTTTATTTATTTAAAGTAATTATAGAAATTGAATATAAACATACATATTAAGTTTATATTTTTTTTTGGGGGGCGGGGGCCCCAAAGCCCTTTTTCCACGAGCCGCTACTGTTAATAGTTCTTATACATTTTTACACATTTTATTTCATGGATTTTTTTTGGGGTTATCCCTTTTTCAAAAATAAGCATTTTATTACTGCACAATATTTTTAATTTTTCCATTAAAAAAATAATGTCAATTTTGGGAAACCACTATAAATATACAAATAAGTTGAAAACCAGACCAAACCTATATGAAACTTCCCATGTGTTCAAAAAAAGTAGTACCATTTTTAGAAAATAAAACAACGAACCTAATGACCTATATGACGAACTTACTGAACAACCAGTTACTTTGTTAAATCATAAATGAATAGCGTTATCCTTTTACTGAGCCTCAGAAGAGTTTATTTATTATCTAGATCATTTTTTTTAAAAAACCCCTTTTCCTGTTGACATTTTAACTAAGTGAGCCAAGTGTGTGCAGATGATCAGCAGAGGCCTGGACTAAAAAAATTTGATGTCTTTGGGTTGTAACGACGCGGCGGTAGGCCGCCACCAGGTCTCGCGAGACCGATCCATCCTGGTCTCGGGAGATGGAAACCCAAATCAATTACACCCCAAGTAATTAGAATATGCATTCACCGCCCCCCCCATCTGTGCCCTGTCCTTTATCTCAACGACTAATAATTTATATTACGAAAAATACCTTCAGCAAGATGATTACACCATTTTTTTAATAAAAGGGTTTTGGGTAAAATGTTCTTCACACATCTTAAGGTGTAAAGTTACGTGACAATTAGGAACAATATTAAAGACAACTAATATTTTACGTACTGGATCGAGTAACAAAGTTTACAATGGAAAAAGAAATCGAGAATACCATAATTTTCCTTGACATCTCGATTTAAAAAATAAACAAAAAATGTCCTTTGATATTTATAGAAAACCCACATTTTCTGACACTACAATAACCAACTACTTAACACATCCCAACCTACATAACCTTGCAGCAAACAGGTCAATAATTTGAGAAAATTTTTCCCTTCCTTTGGAAAATTACAAAAACCAAAAAAAAATTAAATTTTCAATTCATTCCCCCCATTTTTTTTTTTTTGGGAAGTCTACGAAGGCTTAATGTCAAAAAGTACTATTACAGGGCCGTTCTTATCAATTTTGGGCCCCCCCGGGTATAAACCAATTTGCGCCCTAGGGGGTTTTTTAAATATGATTTTTTATTATTTTGTTGCATTTATAAATAAAATTATTTTGTAAAATGAAGTTCCCGTTAACCTACATTTCATTTTTAGGTAAAATACACGGAGCTTAAGGATAATAGTGAGGGAAATTCCTAAAAATTTTTTATGATAAGATTAAAAAAAAAAAAAAGCAAAAATTAATTGAATTGATGTTTAAAATAATAAACTTCTTTCACGCTTTAGTTAGGGCAAATTCATTGATTACACAGGTTTACAAAAAAAAGTCCGGTATTTCACCCGGGAAAATGGTATTTCTAGGTATTTCGGCGCCCCGAACCGAATCCGGGGTCAGTTTTTTCCCCTCAGTTAGGAAAACGAGATTTCAAGGTCATTTAGAGGTCAGGGGGGTATTTTTTTTAAAACGTCTTTGGGTTTCCCCCTTTGGCGAAAATTTAAGGGGGTTTCCCTGTAGATATACTTTTGGAAAATTGAAAAAAATTTCGAATCACGCCCAGGACCAGCCAGGCCGGGCCCCCAAAAAGGGGGAAGGGGCCGGCTTTAACTGAAAATTTGATTTCCTACCAAGACGTTGTCAAATTCAACGTTTTGGGGGGGGAAATAGAAATTTCCCGTTAGAACGCCCATGGCGCCTTTCTTCCCTCTGGGCGAGATACAGAGCTTTTTAATGTCCAAAAAGTACTAAGAGCTACACAGGTACCCGTCAAGTTAATAAGGGTCGCTCGGGGAAGTTATACCAGGGGTGCTTTAAAAATATTTATATAATCTCTAAATGGCCTTAAAATCACGTTTATCAATCAATCACAAAATACCTAGGAATACCATGGTCCGGGCAAATAGTCAGCCACTTTAGCGCTTTCTTTTATTTAAAGAAATTATTTTTAAATATTAAAAATTTTTTTTTTAAAAGGGGGGTTTTTTTCCAAGAATTTAAATTAATTTATGTTAAAAAATGCAGCTATTTGCAGATATCTTTAGAAACGTTTTTTTTTAAACAATTGTCGGCCGTGGTTTAAAAAAATTTCCCCCTCTTTTCGTTCGTGGCGCCCCCTTTAAAAGGCGCCCCTGGGGTGTAGCCCAAACAGCCCATAGGGTTAGGGATGGCCCTGGGGTACTAACGCACTGTGGTTGTCTTAAGTAAAGTATGAGGTAGTTTATTAACATAAGACCTAAAGATCTGGGGGTTTAAAGGAGAAGGGAAAACTTTGCAGACAGGAAAGGGGTTTTTGAATCTAGACACTCTAGGGGTAAAGGAACGAAGAAAGTGAAAAGATTGGGGGCCCCTCCAGATGAATTGTAAGGGGGGAAAATAAGAGTGGTATATTTCTCTATTTTTAAATTGCTAAAGAAGAAATTTATAAATAATTTCTTGAAGCAGAAGCTGTGGAAATATCTATAAAAAAAAACAGGCATCTTTTAAAAATGTCAGTAGGCAAGAGAAGGAAGCCTGTAAGGGTGGATTTTTAATAAGGCGAACGGCTCTCCTTTTGGGGGGGAAAACAAGAATGCTAAGAGTTTTTTGGGGGACGCATAGACATGAGAACAGTATTTCAAAGGGGATCTGATTTTAAACACATACAAACAGAGAATACAGATTAGAAGGGGGGGAAAACTTTCGGGCTCCAAAGAGAAATCTGTGTTTATGTCCATTAAGAATATTCTTAAAAGTAAAGCCCAAAAACGTTTGTTCTGTTGAACTTGGCTGCCCATAAGTAAAGGATGAGTATTGATAGACTTTTTTGCGACAGAGGACAGGGGGGGGGGCCTGTTTAAGGCAGTAAACTGCAAAATTTTTTTTGCCCCCCAATCCAATATGGATTAAAGATAGTCTAAAAAGAATTCCCATTACGGGGCGCTTGTTTTCTAAATCATTTAAGAGACTGGCTTCAGAAACTGAATATTAGAGGGAAATACTTTTTTGCATCGCTGATGTAAAGAAGCAATACTATGGGGCCCCCGTACTGAGCCCTGGGATATCTTGGCAATAATTACTAAAAAAAAAAACAAATAGCTATTAACCATATATATCCAACAAAAAAACCCAAAAGGGATCCCAATATACCATACTGAAAATTTATTTTGGAAAATTTCAGATAAAATAGCACATATATTAAAAAAAAAACCCCCATAAAATAAGTTTTTAAACCAACCCCAAAAAATTTTTCCCGTTATTTTTTAACATTAAAGATAAACAAAACCACCAAATAAATCTGGGGTTTATAGATTAAGCTGAAATGAATGCAATAGCTTATACATAGGCCAGCCCGGGAAAAAAATGTATTTAAGGTTTAAAGAAGTCTTAATTCCACACAAAAGATTGTAAAAAAGAACTAGACCTTTAAAAATATTTTTTTTTCCCTTTGGGAAAAAAAGTACTTTTAAAAAGGGCTTTAAAATACATTGATTCGGCCGGGGTTTGGAAGCAAAGTTTGGGGAAAAACTTCGTATCTAAAACGTGAATCCATAAAAACGGCATCAAGCTGCTTGGTTGATCCGAAAACCCCTGATTCCAGGCGAACTCATTTGTTTGCAAATGAGATAACAAAAAATCTGAATCAGATATTTCGAATAGCAGGAATAAGACTTAGGACTAAGGAGAGGAAAAATATAAAACCCCACTTATCAAGGGCTTATGATACTTTACCCTATCCCGAACTTAAATTTTAGACATAAATTTTTTAAAATGTAAAATTTAGGAATAATATATACTCAATGGCACATTTAATGGAAAAAATGAAAAAAAATTTAAAAAACGACAAAAAATAGCTCATTATAACTGGTTATTCAATAGGTTTTGTCGATAGATAAGAGATAGCGCCATTAGGTAGTAGTTTTATTTTTTAAAAAAGGTAGTAATTTTTTATAAACACGGGGAAGTTTTTTTTGTAGGTCTGCCAACTCATTCGTATATGTACAGCTGTTTAAAGTTGACAAGTCACAGATTTTTTTAGAACGGAAAAAAATTTTATATCGTGCAGTGATAAAATTTTTTAAATTTTTATGGGGGGCAGTACCAAAACAAGTGTATGAACGATTGGTAAAAGTAGTAGAGGCCCTAGAGATTTTATTATGCAGTGTGAACAATATTTTTGGGTAAAGTTTTTGGGGTTTTAAAAAAACTGTCTACACAATGAGTGGTGCATTTGCTAACAATAAAACAAAAACACATTTGAATAAGATTTTCAGCAATATTTGGAGTGTTTTAAAAGGTAAACATAATTTTGTGGTCGTCTAAAACTATGAATGAGACTTGAGTTTACCACCCTAATTCTGAATCAAAACAAAATGCTAAGAAGTAGTGTAAACCCAGTTATTTCGGCTCCAAAGCGAGTTAGAAAAAAGAAATCGGCCTAGAAGGTGTTAAAGGGATAGGTTTTTTGAGATGAAAAAAAAATTTTTTTTTTGGATCACTTTTTTGACTGGTGAAACAATAAACCAGACTATTATTGTAACCTTTTTGGGGGAAACTAAAAGTAGATTCGTAAAAAAAAAATCTGGTTCACAAAAAAAAAAATAATTTTTTGTTAAGACAACGCACCCCCCAAGGGTCCAGAGGCAATCACGAAAATCAGTGAATTTTTGCAACAGACTCTATTCGCTAGATTTAGCTCCCTGACTTCTGGCTGTTTTTACATTTAAAAAAAGTAATATGCAAGCACTAGTAATACAGCTAAAAAAAAACAAAACTTTTTTACCATAACTTTAAAAACCTATGGAATTATGAAACGTAACTAAAGATTTTTTTTTCTATGTGGAGATTTAGTCTATTAAGAAAACCTTGATTTCTTTACTAGTGACCTGATACGGTCCTTATTGTTGAATTATTACCATGGTTACTTCTAAACTTAATAATGAAATGGTTGACAAATTGACGGTCAGTCCAAAAGAACGGATCAAGTTTTATTCTGCATAATAATGGCTATAAAATTGATATATCGTAGATTTCCCATATCTTATCATTCCGAAGTACTCTATTGCATTTGGAGAAACTGGTTCTTACTCAAAAGACCAAAGGCAATGAGCAAAAATGTAGTCAAAGATCGTTTTTTTAGTTTAAAGGTCTTTATAAAGAATAGTTCCGCCGCAGCTTGAGCTAAAAATTGGTAGATGTCCATGGTACCATTGTTTCATCAGATTCTATGCGAACAAAATGGCAAAACCAACTTAAACATCTCACGGACCTACTACTGGGCCATTGCTGGACGCAGATCATCAAACGAAGTGGATGGAATTTGAGCACTTGCGGATTGGGACATAAAGACATAAAGAACTGTAAAACTTACACTCATTTAAAAATTGCAGGTGCTTTGAGCTGTGACAGACTGACAAGCGGAATAAAACTTTATCCATTGTCAAAGTCAGTGTACACTGAATGTATTTCTGTCCTTTATTAACTGCAGAAAAATAATACGATACAAATCTTTGAGAATTTACCTACCTTCTGGAGACAGCCGGGCCGCCGACCAATATCACACGCCGAGCAAGAGAAAAAAGGGTTTACCCATGTTTTCTTTCTTTTTCGCACGCTTGTTCGCCCGGTCAAGCTGCAAGTCAAAAAAAGTGGAAAATGAGTTGATATAAATTAAACAATAATTAAAACAATCTAAAATGAAAATTTAAACATTTGGCCAAAAAATTATATTACTATTTTAAATATTGTTTAAATTAGAATAACTAATTTTTCCAATTTTTTTACTTATCCCTCTTCCCCTATTCAGGCGCCAATTATAAAGTATTCCACAGACCAACGCGGAAAAATCGCACCGCACAATATCCGTCCTAAATTGTTGTCACTGTGGTATACAGGGTGCTTCATGAGGAAATGTCAATACTTCGGGTACGTATTCAGGGTCCAAAAGTAAGTATAAAAGTCTATACAAATATGGGTCCGCAAGGTTTTCGTTTCCGATATACAGGGTGTTAAAGGTTTTATTTATATTTTTTTAAATTTGTTTTATGTTTTGCTAAACATAATTTAAGAACAATAATTTTTTTGAAAATTAAAATACATATCGTTTTATTATACATTTTGTTTATTTTTTTTTAAAATGTTGTTATAATTAAATCAGATGCCATGCATGGGAGTTTTTTTTTAAACCAAATATCTCGAGAACGGTTGCTT
>JAHBCN010004583.1:0-62409 GCA_019359885.1 Listronotus oregonensis
ACATTTGGGAAAGTAATTGTATTTTAACTACATTATTACATATATCAGATTATTTGTAAATCCATTTAAAACAGATTAAAGTGTGTATAAAGTTTAGAACGACCTTAAACTCAACATTTGTTGATCGAAGCGTACAGTATTTATACGTTTTTACCATTAATTTTATGACGACAAAATATGATATTTTCTTTTATTTAATAAATAAAATACAAATATTATCAAATATACTAATAAAGTGTTCTTGAATGGTTTTAAAAACCTGATTAAAGTTTATTATATTACATTACTGAATTATTTTTACGGTTGTTAAAAAACTCAAATAAGGGTATTTGTTACTGAGGCTTAGTTTTTTAACCATAGCAATGTAGGTATGGAAAAAAGATATCAGGTTTAATAAATGTTATGGCTTTATTTCATTGTAAAATGCATTTTTTAACTATACGAGTAGGTTTATTAAAATTTCTGAAAAAATATGATTTATTTTAAAGGTGATATATTTTTAAGTATAACTTTATTTGCCCATACTGTTTAGAATTTTTCTAGAGTTTTATTATTAATTACTTTAGGCGGATTTTACTTCCCGAAAAAAGTATGGGAGGTTTGGCCCCTTGCTTATATTTTATACAGGGTGTAAAAAGTATGATGCTCATCATTTTAATGGGCGATAGTGGAATTTAAAATAAGTCGAAAAGTTTATATGACATATGTGTCAAAACTTGACAGATTTTTGTCTAAACGATATTAAAGTCATGCACTTTGAAAGCACTTATTTCTGTAAAGCGTAACAACTGGAAACTTTTCTCTTAATCGCTTATCAGTAGATTCATTTAATAATAAAATAAACTAAATTTTAAATGTTTTAGTCTACAACTAAAAACAAATATTTTTTAACAATTATTCTCCCAGTAAAAAATTTAAAAAACAATTGGCAACAGAGCTACTCATACCTTTGTGCGTAAAGTCAGTTGTATAAAGAAGCTTACCGATCCGGCCACGATATTTTTGTTTGTTTTTAAATCGGGAAAATATGCCGATATGTTTAAATTCAGGACAAACGTATTGCAAGTGTACCAAAAAGTGATAAAAATGGAATGTGTGCCGAGAAATCTTATTCTTGTAGCAAAACAAAAAAGTGCTGTTTTAAAGCATAATAATTTGTGTTTTTAAAATAGATATTAAGCCTATTCTTGTGGTAAGTATAATTATTTTTTTATATATATATATATATATATATATATATATATATATATATATATATATATATATATATATATATATATATATATATATATATATATATATATATATATATATATATATATATATATATATACAGGGTGTCATTGAAATGGTGTAAAAAATTGGGGGGGTGATAGTACTCCTAAAAATAGTAAAAAAGTTCCTATAAGTATAGGGCGGAAAATGCATATTAAGGGAGTTAGGGGCACTGAAAGGATGAATTTAAAAAACGGTTTTTTTGAAATTATAGGCTTAAAAAACGAGATAAGATTTCGAAAAAAATCCTCTGCCATAAATTTTGACTCTAAATCAAATGGTGATACTGAAAAATTATTTGGAAAATCGGAAAGGGTAGTTTTTGCAAGGGTAGGGGTTGTTTCGTGAATAACTTTTTTCAGGATATTTTTTCGCAACGTGGGTTCATTTTTTGAAAACTACATACTTTTCCTACCAAAAAGGTACTCTTGTTGCACATCGCCCAGAGCGATGGTTTTCGAGAAAAATTGAAGGCAAAAAGTTTGCTCTGATGGGTTGCTTCTTATTGCTTTAAAAACGAAATAAACCAAATACAAAAATTCCTTATTTAATGCATATTTATTTGATTCATTGAAGGTATGCGGTCTTATCACTTTATTTATTTCGCATGTACGCAAAAAAACATGTTCTGGTTCACAAGTATTTTTGTCAGTTTATTGTTGTTGAAGTGTGCGTAAACGTAAAATTTGACAAATTATGGAATACACTGTGAGTGAATTGGCAGATATGCATTTTATTTATGGAAGAGCGAATGGAAACGGTCTTTTAGCTAAACGCTTGTATGTCTAAAAATATCCAAATCGCAGGGCACCTTCTCACCGGATATTTGCGAGAATTCATCAGCGCCTAAGAGATACAGGTTCATTTGAACCTAGAAACCAAGACCGTGGCCGTAATTTGACGGTACGTACACCTGATGTTGAGGAGCGCATTTTAGCACATGTAGAGGAAGACCCGGGGATATCGGTAAGGAGAATTGCAGTGCGGGAAAACGTGAGTAGCCATTCTGTGTGGATGACTCTTCATTCTCAACTCCTGTATCCATATCGCATCCAAAGGGTACAAGCTCTTGCTCCGGCAGACTATCCCGCTCGAGTCATCTTCTGTCGTTGGTTATTAAGAAAACTCGCACAAGAACCCCTTTTTTGGCAAATGTTTTATGCACGGATGAAGCTGGGTTTACAAGAAATGGAATTTTCAATTACCATAATACACATCACTGGTCTGATGAAAATCTTCATGCTGTTGTGGAAAGTCGATACCAAATTCGATTCTCAGTTAACGTTTGGGCGGGAATTCTTGGCGATAGACTTATTGGACCATTTTTCTACCCCTGAGGTAGGTTAATTTTACACCTTTCGAAAAGTCACTTATTTCTTATACTAATAAACATTTTAGGCTAAATGGTCAAAGTTACCTTAATTTTCTAATACATGATCTACCAGCACTTTTGGACGAAGTTCCCATAGCACAGAGGCAGATCATGTATTTTATGCATGATGGTGCACCAGCTCATTTCCGCTAGCGGTGAGGAATCATTTGAACCAAGTTTTTGAGAGGCGTTGGATAGGACGTGGTGGTCCACAAGCTTGACCAGCAAGATCACCAGATCTTAATCCACTAGATTTCTACTTCTGGGGCCACTTGAAAACTCTGGTTTACTCAGTGCCGATTAATACTGAAGAGCAACTACGGCAACGCATTATTGACTGTTCCAATCAAATTCGTACAACACCTGGGATATTCCACAGGGTACGCAGATCGTGGAGAAGAAGAGCAGATGTCTGCATTGAAATGAATGGTGGTCACTTTGAACATTTACTATGAATTAATTAAGGTATGCATTATTTTAATAAGGAATTTTGGTATTCAGTTTATTTCGTTTTTAAAGCAATAAGATGTTTTAAAAATAATGAAATTTTAATTTTTCAATTAATTATTTGGTTACTTTTGAAACGCCATAACATTTATAAGTTTATGTTGATTAACCAGTTAGCAACCCATCAGAGCAAACTTTTTGCCTTCAATTTTCTCGAAAACCATCGCTCTGGGCGATGTGCAACAAGAGTACCTTTTTGATAGGAAAAAGTATGTAGTTTTCAAAAATGAACCCACGTTGCGAAAAAATATCCTGAAAAAAGTTATTCAGGAAACAACCCCTACCCTTGCAAAAACTACCCTTTCCGATTTTCCAAATAATTTTTCAGTATCACCATTTGATTTAGAGTCAAAATTTATGGCAGAGGATTTTTTCGAAATCTTATCTCGTTTTTTAAGCCTATAATTTCAAAAAACCGTTTTTAAATTCACCCTTTAAGTGCCCCTAACTCCCTTAATATGCATTTTCCGCCCTATACTTATAGGAACTTTTTTACTATTTTTAGAGTCCTATCACCCCCGAATTTTTTTACACCATTTCAATGACACCTAATATATATATATATATATATATATATATATATATATATATATATATATATATATATATATATATATATATATATATATATATATATATATATATATATATATATATATATATATATATATATATATATATATATATATATATATATATATATATATAAATATATATATATATATATATATATATATATATATATATATATATATATATCTATATATATATATTGTTCCGGGACACCTTTTTATTGGATATCTGGTTTACAAACGTTTCTATGGTAACACTTTAACGTAACGAAATAATGACAACTGTTTAACCTGTAACTGTCTGTCAACTTCTTATCTCGTCGGAATACAAAACTAAACTAGCCCGTGCGGACTTTCCTCGCGCTTTTTATAGTAAAGTGGAAAAGAAAAGAAAAGTCTGGAAAAGTCTACAATTAGCTGGAAGAATTCTTTTACTACAGGATGTAAGAAAAGTGAAATTGGATGTCTCCAGCGCTCTCAGGATAATCCGCAATGACCGTCGAAAAAGGGAAAAACTAAGGTAACCTATTTTAAATAAATTATTAACCTAAATAAAATAATTCTAACCTTTAACATTTCTAATGACTAAACATAACTAAAGTCCGTAATAATATATATATATATATATATATATATATATATATATATATATATATATATATATATATATATATATATATATATATATTAATAGAAAAATATTTTGATCCTATTATTTGGATAGTGTGTGCAATATTAAGTTAGGAGTAAAAAACTCCAAAATTTGTAAAAATATTTATTCTTTCATATAAGATATGCTCTTTTATTTTCTACATTTCAAAATTCCCAAAATCATTTTAAAACGAATACGACAATTTTCCTAATCAAGTAAGTTTTGCTATTACAAAAATTTAAAACCATTATTAAATTTCATTGTTATTTTACTATGAAACCGCTCTGAAAGCAGAGTTTGTTACAAAATCCATTTTATTTCGTCTTTCTTTAGAAAGAATATCGACACAGGGTAAAATGCAATTATGGCAGCATGCTGTAAGACGGGCTAGAGGGCTATTAAGTTTTAATATAGCCGGCCGCAGCCTTTTGAGAAGTTATTTTAATATCGTAATATTGTGTCGTGCACGAGTGTTCTAATGTTCAGAGCATTTAAGCTGTGCTCTAAAAAATATGAAATAAAGCTTAATGCTGTTTCTCTATTATAAAAAAAATATAGCCCAAGAGATTGGAAGTCAAAAGGCCTAAGTACTAACGTATTGAGGGTGATGTAAGCCTTTGGAGGAAAAGAAAAAAATTCTGGATGCAGCCGGTTTTAGAATTTGGATACTCCAGGAATAAAGAAGTGGGCAAAATTAGAACTTCGGGGCTTCTCCAAATGAATTTTAAACGGATTTTTGTATTGCAAGCCGCAAGGGCAGCCGGAAAAATACCTTGAAAAATAAAAAAAAAAACAGATATCCTAAAACTTATAAGTGGGCTAGAGAAAAAAAATCTTTTTATAAGGGTGGAACCATTAATCTAGCGGACGACTCTTTTTTAAAATTAATACCTATAAGATTTAATGACTTTCTGTTCTGCAAAACTAAGTGATGTGTCTCAGCAGACTTTCCGTGACAGTGAATAAGATTGTGTTTTCATGGTATTAAATTGGATAGGATATTTCGTAATCTGCGCGTGTTTTGTAAATCGGGTTTAACAAATTAAATATAAGATTAAATGGTATTATTACTAGCAAAAGTATAGACGAAAGATAGAAGTACGTCCAAGTAAAAAATAGAGTGCTAATACTGAGTTTAGCAACAATTATATCATTTATTTGGTAAAGAGTGTTCGTCTACAAAAACACGAATATGAAGCTAAGAAAAACATTGAGGACCCAACAGCTAATGACAAAAAAAGTTGGTTAAAAAGAACACTGTACCAGACTAGGCCAAAAGCAATATGTCAAGGACAACGACCTGGGATTCGTCAAAAAGGAAAAGAGGATTTTTCCAGCTATGAGCTACAAATAAATAAAAATCTGCTGTGAATACTATGTAACCTTTCTTGGTACCCAAAGAACCAAAGATAAAAATTTTAGTACAAAAGCTATGGAAAATCACCAAGTATATATTTTAAAAATACTTTTTACTACGAATTGATGACTCAAAAACTATGTCAAAATAAATATGTATATGTATTTTAATAAAAACTTTTTTATTATACTGATTTAAATCCAGAATTTAGATAAATAAATGAAAAATTGCGGCGTGTTACCAGAAAAATCACAAGTTTTATTAACTTACTCTAAATATAGCTAATGGTGTAAGCAAAGTCGGATAGATACGAGCCCAAAGAGTGTAACGTTTTACTATGGAAGAGATGGAATCTTTTCTGTTTTATGCACCTGGCAAATTATATCTGATAAATAAGGTAAAAAATACGATAAAGTATTTAACTTTGTATAAATCTATAATTTGAGTTCATTTAAGAAGGTAGCGTAAATTTATGGGGTATGTCCGTTGAAGCTTAATGGTATTTACAATTTACGAGCATCGTTGCTAATCATTTTACGTGATTCTAAGATAAAGAAAAATCGAATGATTAGTATTATTAACAAATTAATAAACCCTAGTTTTTTTGGACATTATAAAAAAACATATTTTTGCGTCCATAGGTACCAAAATTTTTTTTTTGCATACAAAAATGAACAGTTCACAAAAAAAGTTGTGGAAAACACGTTTTTGGTGAAATAAAAAAAATGCATAATCTGTTATATGGCGGACATTTATTTCGTTCTTCGTTGTTTTTTGTTATACGGGTGGGCATAAACAGCTGTTGCCGAACAATATGCGGAGGACTTGGTAGCAACTAGAGTTAGACTAGCAAAACAAATAGTTCAGGCGATACTATCAATAAAATAAAAAAAAGCATTATTACCAGATTTGATAGTATGACGAATAGCATTCCTACCAATATAGTTGCAAATACGACCCAAAATCAAACTGTACCACCAAATATAAATATAAGTAATTGTACCAACTGTCTGTTGATATCAATTTTAAATAAAATGGTTAATAAATGTATCGATGTTTATAATTTTTGACGTTTCATAAAAGTCCACGGGGCGCAATAGCGCTAGCAAGTTACAAAAAGTGTTACAAAAAGTCGTTTATGTCACAAAAATTTGGTTATAATTGTCATATTACAATGTTATTGTGTATAAAATAGATTTTGCCTCCATATTTGACACATAGTGTCAAAAATGAAATTAGAAATTTTTTAAAATAAAATTTATAAATAATTCGTATCGAAAACAATCATTATATTACTGGCCGTGAATAATATCAGACAAGGCCTTAGCCGAGGCTAATAACACGGCGTGTAATCATTATTGTAATCCTTAGTTCATAAATAACTATTATGGTACAGGCTATTTAAAATAGGTTGACACACCATAAAACCCTTATAATGACAAGTTGTTAGTTTTTTAGAAACATTGTCAATTAATTCCATATTGCTATTTTTAAGTAATTCCAGTTTTATTTTAAATATCATTTACCTATATTTTACGAATTTTTTTATGCTTTTCCAACACTAGCTTAAAACATAATAACTCAATTTACTACAATGTGTGAATGGGTACGACTTGAAATATTATACATTAGTTTAACTAATTTATAATTTATTAGCGGACGACGAAATGGGTCTTTTAGCCAGCAGAAGAAGATGTAAAATTTCAGATTTGTACTATTAAATGACATTGAATAAAAATGCAAATAAGCACTACATCTAGGGTAACTAAATTCTATATGAAAAATATGAAAAATTAAAATAAATATGTCCAGAAATAATATAAAATATTTTTTTGGTATTTTATACTTCTGTGAGGCATCTTGTATTTCCCTATAACCCTTGTGGACACGCATATTTAGTTTTTCCTCAAGAGATCGTCTAATAAATGAAATAAAGTAACTCACTGATTTGTTGTTTTTATTTTAAGCAAAAGTAATTAATTATGGCTAAAGTTTCCTACCCAGTTAATGGCGACTAGCCCCTTTACATGTATTAAACCTATAATTATAATACCTGCCAGCATTATAATTATTCAATATGAAATTAAATATAAGCAACCATTAACAAAAAGATATGCAGAAAAGGGTATAATATAAAAAAATGTGCGTTAAGTGTCCTATATTTGTTCATTGTTTTATCAGTCGGTTGGTAACAGGCATATAGCCTCTACATCTTGTCTACAAATATTAACACGTAGTTTAAATATTCAAATTTATTTTAACTTTATTTTGTCCCAGAAAAAATGATACATTTTATAAAAAATTACGGTACACGATAATGATATATTTGGTTAAAGTAAAATACAATATTAAAGTTATAATAAAAAGTACTGCATGTACATAAAAAAATCAAAAATACTACTTTTAACACAACCTTTAACATAAATCACGCTACATAATACTATTAGGGAAATAAAGACAAATAGGCCATATGGGAAATGCTGCCAGCAAATAGAAAAATCATTGTAGGTATATCCCTTTAAGCAACAGTATACATTTTGGGGTATATTTTCTTTGAATTTTATTAAAAATAAGAGGTCTCCTGACAAACGAATACAGCACACTCAAGCATAATGTGTGAACTTTTAGATATTTCTTTGGTTCTCTGACATAACTAAGTTAGGTATGGTTTTTAAATGGGAATTTGTACTATAATAAAAATATTTAATAAAACCATGTATGAATACACTTGCGTTGACTCTAAAAGTTAAAATAAAATGGGTAAAAAATTTAAATTGTATTTTTATAAAAGTTTTTAAACCTTATTTTAAATGTTTTTTTTTTGGAAAAAAATTATTTACCTGTTATATACTATTTTTATAATTTCAAAATATACGGGTGTTATCAAAAATTGTAAGGCTGTTAAAATTCTACATACTTGTGATAAATTGAAATATATAGGGTTGCACAATAAGTTGTGGAGAATAATAGCTATATTTTTTAAATGAAACACCCTATATATTATAACTTATTTTGATTGTCGACCCAATTCAAAACATTTTTTATTAACCATATGTTATACCTAAATTCATTGGTTTCCTAAAAATCGGCGTTTTAAATAATAATGGATAACAATGCGATATTCGAACATAGTCGTATTTACCTGAGCAACAAATTAGGCACCACTGTTGTTTCTAATCAAAAATTTAACATCTGAAAGTCAAATTATGACAGAAATAAGCAAAAAAGGGTAACATTTAATTTACGGAAATCTCGTCAATTTTTATAAAATTTTGCATGCGGGGTTTTTTTGGGGCGCTAATCACGAATTTAAAATTAGTTTTTTCCGGCAACCACTGATTTTTTAGTTATGAGGCCTCCAAGTTAACTAACCCGAAAATTCTCCCTTTTTGAAACTGATTACCAACAAATGGGAACAAACACTGATTAGGCACTTATATATTAAACAAATACACTAAAATTTACAATAATTTATTGTCTATTTTAAGTAAAAATTAGCTTAAATGAATCCACGTTCTAAGAAGATATATGATGTATAACTCGTTGTCTGATTTATAATTAAGCTGTAAAGATATAAAAAACTGGATTTATTTGAGGTGTTTTTTACTAAAAATAAGCAACAAACTTTTATAAATTTTAATGTATTTGTTTAATATATAAGTGCCCAATCATTGTATGTTCCATTTTAATGGTAATCAGTTTCAAGAAGGAAGAATTTTGGAAAAATGTCCATTTTGAGGTTAGTCCACTTGGAGGCCTAATAACTCAAAAACCACAGGTTGTCGGAAAAAACTGATTTTAGATTCGTGATCAGCGCGCCAAAATAACCCGGTATGCATGATTTATGAAAATGGGCGTGGTGTCCGTAAAGTAAAATTTTACCCAAAAAAGAAAATAGTATGGAGTTTTTATTTACTGAAATAGAGAGAATTGATATTTAAATTTTAAGGGGGTATGAAGGTAAACAGAGATTATATCAGGAGGTATGTAAGATTTACAAGCATCCAGACAGGCGTTACAGACTGACTGGTAGTGTAAAAAACCGGTCAAGATCGGGAATACCTCGAACTGCTACCTCCAAGGAGAAAAAAATTGGACATTCTGCTTGCAATAGAAGAAAACCCCAAACAATGCACCAATCAGCTTGCTTTGGATGATGAAATTGATCAAAAATCTGTACGAACCATTCTTCATACTGAGAAAATGCATACATACAAAATTAAGTTGTACAAAAACTTTTTAACGTGGAAATGGTAAAACAGAAAGAAAAAAACGGCGTAGTTTAAGCTTTAAACACACTTTTGTAGGGTACAAAATATTGATTTGATTAAACCACCTCCGTATATCTTTTTTATTTGACCAGAGACAAAATCTTTAAACGTTAATTTTTCTACTGTAATTATTTCCTAACAAATACAACAGTAAAAAAACAGTAAAAAAAGTGCAAATATTAATATCTACAATTTTGTATCCATACCTGTCCAAGTGAAAAGCAGCAATCTCAGCATTATGTCGTTCGTAGTCCGTAAAATAAAAATGATTTGGAAGTGTTTGTTGTTCTCGTGGAAATCTGAAACAAAAAAAGTAAATTATTATTTTAAAAGATTTTTTATTACTTATACAATAACAATACTTCGGTCAATCTAGATATTCAAAGAAACATAAATTTACACCAAGCTGAAAGTAAGTAAAATTGTTTAAAACATAATTAAAAATAACGTTTTAAAATTCCCCATCGTTCCGGTACGAAAAAAAATTGACTCGAGGTCAAAGGTCAAAAATAGGGTTTTTCGCGATTTTCTTTAAAACGGTGAGTTTTATTGTAAAATTACCTTAAACAAAAATAGTAGGCCATAAAATTTTCTATAAAACAGGTATTGGAAATTTTTTCCCTAAAAGCCACCGTTCCTGAGATATAACGATTCAAAAAGTTGTAAGCGTCATTGTATGCGTAAGTACGTCACGTATATTCATCTATGTAGCTGTAGTATAAGCAAAAATATTTTTCTACCGGTGATTTTACTTACAGTTAAAATATAAAATATACATAAGTATACTTGCTTAGATAAGTATCGATATGCATGTTTTGTTAAAAACAGTTGAAATAAAAAAAATGCAATTAACTTTTCTTCCGTCAACCTCAGTTGCTGTTTATTAACATCTTTTTTGGGTATATTACCAAGTTCAAGTATGGTTAGTTGTGGTTAGTTGTGGTTAGCTTGGTTATCAGCTATACCCAAAAGATTGGGTTGAAAGTTGGTCGATTATACATTAGAACTAATTCAGACTTTATTCCCACCTGCCCCGGAAAAAATTTCGGTTGCAAAAAAGTTGGGCTATTTTGTTCTCTGTCATGCACAAATTGTCAAGGCCGGTCGTGTTCTAATGTTGAATCACCAACAGCAGATGATTCGTTTGATACTGACAAACAGACATGCGATACATCGCAATTGACGCAATTCACTTATACTTAGGGTAAAGAAGAAGGAGATCAAGAACAAGAAGAAGATCAAGAAGAATAACAACAAGAAAAAGTAATTGAAGATTAAGCATCGGACGAATACATTTTTCTAGTGTTTTTTTTAATTTTCATCACTTTTATCAATTTTAACCCTTGGGAATATTGGTTATTATGCAATAGTTTTTAATTAAACAGAATTACAACAGATCTGTGAAATAGGCCTAATGGGAAAAAACGTTAAAAAAGCGCTTAGTACACTACCTCAGAGGTGGCGTGCAAACGTGTGCATACAATGACGCTTAACACTTTTTAAATCGTTATATCTCAGGAACGGTGGCTTTAAGGAGAAAAAATATTGATACCTATTTTATAGATAATTTTATGATCTACATTTTTGTAATTTTACGATAAAACTTACCGTTTTAAAGAAAATCGCGAAAAACTCATTTTTCTGACTTTTGACCTCGAGTCAATTTTTTTCCACGTACGGAAACGATGGAGAATTTTAAAATGTTATTTTTAATTACGTTTTAAACAATTTAACTAACTTTTAGCTGGATGTAAATTTATGTACCTTCAGACATGCCTTTTTTGGTCTAATTTGACCGGACTATTATAATAATATACAAGGCTTACAAAGAACGGAACAATAAGACTTTTATTATTTGATTTTAAGAAAGTTTGACTTTTGGGGTAATTGGACGCCTACTAAGGTACGCGTCCCCTGGTTGGCACCGCACATACCGTACGCTTCGCACGGATAGTTGTTAATTTTCTAATTAACAACTAAACTAACAAGTTTACGTTCACGGTTCTTCTTCCTTTGAAAATAAACAAATTATAATAAATCATTAATAAAGGACGAAATAACGTCTACTTCCCGCAACATTAGCTAGTTAAATGACAAGAGAAAATACCGATGTCGATTCCGACGATCCGTAGACTTAAGGTAATACACAAAAAAATCCCATCCGTTTAATGCGTACCGTCCATGCGATGCCGACGAGTGGACGCGTACCTTTAAAGGTATGTATGTTTTTTTGAAAACACCAGATAATGTGGTTTTATAAATATGAGGTGTGGTAATTAAGTTCTGAGAATGTGTTAATAGAAAACAGGCAAACTAAGTTTCGAACAAAATTTTATTATCGGCCTCTAACTCTACACCAGGGTCCCAACGTTACTCCTATGATTAAAACACCCTTGGTAATCCCTCAAAGCTGATTCGTTACAGTTTTTTGACCTCTTGTATTGACCTCATGATGAGTTTCTTTGAGGTGCGACTTTCACTTGGGAAATTAGAAGAAAAGTCGCAAGGTAATATCAATGCTATAGGGTGAGTGCTGTAACATTGAAATGCCTTTTTTCGTCAAAAACTCTTGCGCAATGTACGAGGAATGGGCCGGCGCGTGGTCGTTTTGTAAGGTAAATATATTCTTGTCGAGTTTGGGTAGCACACGAAAAATGCGTGCAACATTGGCTTAAGTCACGACGTGGACAACCTCGCTTTTGTTGACCGTTTCGCCCATGTGGATTACATTACCAGATGTTATTGAAGCGCGCGGTTTTAACTTGCACTTGTGTTCATACACCACCTTTAATTTATAGAGAATTTTTGAGAGTTTTCGGTTAGATTTATTTAAAAATTAAACACAATACGTTACTTTCGAAAAATACGTATAAAACACAAATCAGAACAATCGACATCAACCATGCACTAAATCCTGAAAATAAAAGAAAGGTCTCCCTCTTTAAACTATGTTGACAAACGACACAGTGTTGCCAGTTCTCAAGCTATATTTTAATTGCTACACCCCGTACTGTTTTTGTGAACTGCCATTGTCTTTATTTGTTTATGGTACACAACGTTTCGGTTAATTAAGTATCTTTAACCGTATTAAATTGATAACTGCTGAATATTTTAAATCAACTGAAACATTGTGTACCATAAACAAATAAGGACAATGAAAATCCAAGAAAATAGTACTATTAAAACTGTACTTTAAAATTATTTTTACAGGATGTTTAAAAAGCAGTCTAAATTGGAAATTCTGTATATTATTTAATTTTCGATTTTTACACGTATAATAAAACTTTTTTTATTAATATTTATCTCACTTAAACTTTACATGTTTTAAAATTATTTGGATTTTGTTTAAATGTAATATTAATTGTATTGTTTAAATTTTTAACGTAGATTTAGTTTTAAACGAAAGATATGGTACCAATGTTTGCATTTTTGTTCCCCATTCATAAAAAATTAATTAACTGGTAAATTATTTCTTTACACTTTTAAATAGTAATAACTTATTTTTGCTACGTTGAGACAGTTTGAAAAGGTTTTAAGCGTACCGTGGGCGCCTTAAGAAAGAAAAAAAAAACTTTCTTAATACGGTTAATGGTTTACAGGTTTAAAGGAGAAGAAATGTCCCCTGCAAACACCATGATCTACAGTCTAGAAACTCCAGAAAAGAAAAAGCGGGTAAAATAAATGGTTTAGAATGGATTAAAAAGGTATGAGTATGCTTGGGATTCAATCTTCGTGTTGTTCTCTTAAAAGCTGCTAGAAAATAAATGAATTTCTTCAGGCAAAAACCTTAAAAATTTCTACATAAAAAAACTTCATTACTGCCTGTAAGTAGGCTGAAGAAAAAAGCTTTCTTGTAAGAGATTAATAAGGCGAAGGCAATTGTGGAAGATCTTATTCCTCAGATATAGAAGCAATTTTCGAAAAGTGTTTAATTTAAATAAAACATACTATGCTTTTTGTTAACAGCAGGTGTATAAATTACTTAACCAAGGATAACTGTTATGCCTTCACATACCTATATTTATGTTTTTATCAAACATTTAATCATTTTAATGTATACGGAACTTAAATCTACTAAATTTTACTAGAGTGTACTGGGTTTATTTATGTATTAAAAACTTTTTAGTTATTAGAAACAAATACAAAAATTGTATTTAAATAATAAAAATAATTAAAATTAAAATTTGTATTTAATTTTAGAAAAATTATTATCTCTTATTTGTAAACCAAAATACAGTTTATAAATTACTAATAGTGTTTGTAAATTTTATCGTGTTTTGTGTTTATTTTTAAATTTGTGCCCATTTATTCTGCGGTCAAATAAAATCATTTTAACCTAATTAATTAAACACAATTTTAAGCACTTAAACAATTTTCAGTTTTATATGTGTCAATTTTTTATGCATTATGCATAATTATAAAAGGGTCTTTGTTTAAATGATGGATTTTCCATTTACACAAATTTAAATTGAGATTAATCAGTGGCAAAGGGAAAATTTTAAAACGAACAATATGAAATGAAAATCTTTTTTATAAAATGTTAATATAAGGTGATTTGAACTTAGAGTCAACCAACATTTGTCGATAGAAGATGAAAAAATTGAATTACTTTGACTTAAGAATTTTATTTGAATATTAATAATAATAATACTTAATTACTCTACCTAATTTTAAATGCAAGAAAAAGGTTTCGTTTTTATTTCTTTTGGCGATATTGAAGTTAAAACCACGGTATTAGGTTTTATTACAAATAAGCGATTTTTGTTAACCAATTTAAAATTGGATGGAATATGGAATAATCTGCATTTTTGAAAACAAGTAAACAGTAATTATGTTTAAAGTTCGGTATGAAAATAGCCAAATAAATTTCTAAATGCCCAATTGCCGATTTAAAACCACCCATAGTAAAAGATCAACTCACAGACTGCACCTATTTTAACCAAAACGGGGTTTTTTAAAATCCTAACTCAGTAAAAACTTAAGTAATATCTTTTTACTATTAACTTTTAAAGGCAAAATTATTTCTGCGTTTTGACAAAAAGCAAACTCCTTACTAAACAATTTGCTGCCCATGTTGCTCTAGATGCACCTGTCATTTTTATCTTTTGTCATGGTTGCATCAGTTCTTAACCAAATGTCAGAAATTATATTTAAAACTTGGCGCATTCAATGCATCATTCTTTTTTCCAAACACCAGAAAGTCCTCTTGCTGGTTGGCATTTCAAAAATCGCTTTGTACTAGTATATCCCTACTCGCCTTTTTTTGGGTTTCTTATGATACTGGTACTTTTTTGGGATAGTCAAAGTGCTACCCCTATGCAACTAATGCTTAAGAAATGATTCAATACTTTTTATTTTAAGCATAGATCTATTAGCTGTCTTAGAGTAGTTTGTAAAGTAATGGATATTTTTATTATTTTTAAATTTTTAAAAATCCGAAGAACTATTAATGATGACCGACATTACGGACTGCGTTACAAAAATCTGTAGCAAACTTTCATTTTTGTCACATAACTGATACAAGTTGCTTAAGTTTTTTAGTGAATTCCAGATCATTGCTCTTGACATTTCTAAGACCTTTAATTAGGGCCTAATATGTTGCGCTGCCTAAAGTAGTTTCTTTTTACGGTACTTCACGTAAACTGTGTACCTAGATCTCAAGTTTTTTTTCTGATCAATTATATGTGGTATGGGCTCAGTATTCTCACCAACTATTTTTCTTCTTTAAATAAACGATAATCTCCCAACGCAACATAAAATATATCATCCTAAAATTTAAAAGCAATATGTCTTCATACAAAGGAAGAAAAGATACATAATGGTAAACATAAAAAATCATTTAAGTATAGTTAAATCTTAATGAAAAAAAAATAATATTTTGCTCATGGTTCTTTGTGTTTGACCCTCTGTAAAAAAAGGGTAATGGTAAAGCACTATTTACTTTATAGTTTAATTTCTTTACTTGCTTATACTCAGTTACACAGTACAGGTTTAAATAACAACCAACTTTAAATAATGTCAGTGTATGTATAGATACTGACTATAGGTACTAAATATAGATTCCATTTTATAATTCATATCACTTATTTTGCCCAACTAAACAAATAACCTTTCTTAATATTTAAGTAATCTTGTCCTTTAATTTGTTGAGTTATATTAAATTTTATTATACAGAACTTTCATTTTAAAACGTAAATATCTATCAAAAAATACATCGGGTTAAATATACAGGTGGAAGTTTAATTTCATATGGTTTTATCAACCACCTTATCTTATCCACAAATGTGTGTTAATAATAATTAAAAGTTCATGGTGTTCAAATAATTTATTTTATCTAATACTAACTATGTGTGCCTTTATTGGCAATAAAAAAGCTTGTTTTAAAACTCTTCACAAACTTAAATCTTTACATTTATTTTACTGATATTTTTTGTGGTATACAATACAACAAAACACGGCAATAACCCAAGATTTTACGACGTTCAGGAACCAGTGGAATATTATAGTTGGGATTGTTATTTGTAAAACTTAGTTTGAAATTAAGAAACGTGATTTTAAAATAGTGTATACTCCAGCCGAAAGAATAAAAATAATTTTTCTTTATGTGGCTAAAGATTGATGGGCGCATAAAACCGCCAGAATATTCAAAAAAGGCATCAATATTAATATGTGGGGCATAAAGGTGAGATGGAATAAGTGCGAGAGTTTGAAAAAATTGGATATGTATGCAACAAGAGATCTAAAATGAAAAGGGTTGAAGACGAAGTCCAAGGTTGTCTATTCTCAAAGTCTTTAAGCTAATCAATATTTCTAGCGTTTTTGTGCATAAGGTTTTATTAAAGAAAAAGTTTTTTTCATACAAAATTCAAATTTTAAAAGAACCCGGCGAAGAAGATTTCGATAGAAGAATACAATTTTGCGAATTAATGTACCAAAGTATTAAGGAAATTAAAAAAAAAATCTGGAAGGATAAGTTGTTTCTAATGCAATTTTATGTCTGTGTATAAAGTCTCAGCCAACTACGACAAAAATAAATTTTTCACTTTTTAAACAAAATGTATTAAAAAAAAACTTTCGGTATTTTTCGGTAAAATGCCTACTTTTCAATAGTATTCTTATAAGAATTTTTGCTATCTTTGCTTCATTTAATGCACCAATAATACATGGTTTAAAATAGAAAATACATTTAAAAGCCTCGAAATGTTGCTAATAAAAATTCAAGAGTAACAGTTTGGTGGCAGTAACTGCTGTAAAAATCGGTATGGTAATGCGTTGCGTACGTTCTGGGCTTTCACAGCTGTTACAATTACCGAAGACACTGTAAGGTTCCTTAAGTCATTTGTCTCCTTTCTACCTTTAGAGATTAACATTGTACACAGTAGAAATAATTGTGCATGAAACCAAAAATTCAAGTGAAATTTGTAAACTGTATTTTCTAAAAATATAGTACATTTTTGAACAATATTACCCCAGTATTGCAACTAAAGTAGTACGTTAAAAAAGCCAAAACTTAAAGTATTTTTTTAAATTAACGCAAGTGCCAAAAAGATCTTACTATACCTTAATTAAAAAGCAAAAGGCAACATGTATTGCAAGTAGTGTTAATATTTTGTTTATTATCTAACGGTTGACTTTTATGGGATTTAAAAAATATAACAATACTCAATTTTTAATGCTGCAAAATCATAAAATGTCAATAACATAGCTTTATCACCCATTGTGGTCAATATGGGACAATAAAGCCAGGAAATAACGACTGTAATTTAAATTTTGACGTGCTTATAATGTGTTTAATTTAACAGTTTTACGACACTTCATAAAAATTACCAAATATTAGATGTCGATAATAAAATAATGTTTTTCCAGTTATATTAAAATGCCTTAGCTATGGAAATATTTACTAAATATTTTGAAGTAAGTCGAGAATATAAACAACTAGCATTAATAAAATAGCATTTTTTAAAAAGCTTTTTTAACATATATTTGAAAACCAAACAAAACGGTGCCTCGATTTGGGAACCGTCACCCAAAAAAGGCCATAAACAATTAATAACTGATAGCGTCCTTGTCTAATGACATTTATAGTTGCAACAGCAGTGGAATATGTTAAAAATGCTTAAACGAAATAAAATCTTTTAAATTTTATTTTGGTTAATTTAAAGACAGTTATAAAAAATCCATTAAAATTAAGCCCATGGATCGCCTAAAACAACATTCAAAAAAGTAAAAACACCTATCTACGTTTCGGTGGCAAGTCTATCGCCATTTTTAGGATAAAATTATTCTAGAAAAAAATTACCAAAAACTAAATATTGTATAAAATTTAAAATATTTAAATTTAATTATAAAAATTTAAAATGTCTTAAGAGATTTTCGTCAGAATTAAAAAATTATAATTGAAATTCTGACAAAAAGCTCTCAAAATATCTAAAATTTTTACATTAAACTTAACAAATTTTTAACTTTAAAATTTTTAGCAAACAATTTTTGAAAAAAGTTAATTTTGGAAACGGTCGTAGACTTGCTACCAAACCGGAGATAAGTGTTTTAATTTTAAAGGGTTTTATTTTTTTTTGTTCAGGCTATCTGCCAGTTTGTAGGGGTATCAACAAGGGCATTGTGATTTATGCATCCGCCAGAATAGTGTAGCCCATATATACAATTTGTGACATAAAAGGTACATTTTTCAATTTTTATAATTTAGGGCTTACCTAGAATGAAAAAATTAAAGTTTTTATACTTTTCTTTAAATTTATTTTTTACAGCAACCGTCATAATTTTTGTTAAATATATTTTTTAAAAGCTTCTATATTTCCTTAAGGTGATCTCATTTGAAACCAGTAAGAGAGCATTAAAAAAATACAGAAAGATGATAAAACCACATACTTTTAGGGTGCAGACAATTTATATTCGTATATATTGCATTTGTTTTTTAAAAAATATAACATTTCCTTAGCAGTGAATATTTATAGCTTTTTGGATGTATAAATACTAAAATTTCGGTAAATTAAACACATCTTTTAAATTTCACCATAATTTCCATTCTAATTTATTCTCTAATATCGCGTATTAACTAAGATTTTGTTTTGAGGTATCCTGTAATAAAATGTAAATACGTCCTGACAATAACAAGCCATTAAATAGCAAGAAAATCGAATAATTTAGCGTTTTAAAATACAACTTGTTTACCTTATTTATTTAAGTCAGTCAAATTATTAGCAACATTATATAAATTTATAAGGTGTTGTGGTACTTCTCAAGTCTTCTAACATCTGTTTGTAGTTTTATTATATCATAATTATCTAAATAGAATTTTATTTATTTCTAATATTGTATACTATGAGTAAAATAGGATTTAGTGTTAAGCAAATTTCAATTTAAGGTTTATTAAACAAAACTATTCCACGGTTACCTAGACAGGGTAAGTCGCGAACTTGCGGTTTGATCACAAATATCTTTAGAGGACATTAAAAAATATTATTATAATATTTCCTTCTGAGACACCTGAAAGATTCCAATAAGGTAGACTGATCACCCACCACGACTCTTGCTGGATGGTTACTATAAGCAGATCGGTTTGTCACATATGGTGGAAGACGAAAACACTAAGAAGCAGTGGGATGCTGTAGAAGTATCAAATCGTAAAACCGAAGCCCTAATATAGGGAGATCAAAGAAGGTATGTCGCCTTGAATAACGGGATGTAAGACGACTTAGCTCTGCTAAGAAAGCTCAGGTGGTGGTTAAATTGACCCCAAAGAGTAGTGAAATTGATTTGGAAGGCAACAAACCAAATTGGGCTGGCAGCATTATCAAAGTTATAAAAAATTTACAATTCAAAAACAAAAAAGGTTGTAACTGGATATTTTTGTACAAGTAACTAAGTATTGCATGTCAATAAATTCGTTTTAAAAAATATTGTAGAAATTTTAAATTATATTAATTATTACGTATTCCAAATTTTCTTAACCACAGCTGAAATTTTCCAACGGCCATGTCTTTTCGGTGTGGTCATGTTTGCCCCCGCGTCTGCCAACAAAGTTGCAGAGGTTCTGCGAAAACAATGACCAGTATATCTTTTCGCATCGCTTAGACCCAGGTATCTTGCAATAATGGAAGGAATTTTGCCTATGGTGTTCTTTCTAACTGGTTATGAAAAACAACGGCCGATACGGTAACACAAAAAAGAATCAATTAATGTTGCAGTTTGTCGGGCGTAAAGACCAATAAGTTTTCAGTAGCTTTAAACCACCTATCTCCTTTTCATCAATAATTGTAAAGACACACTTTTTATCGGTCTTTATTTTATACACACATCAAAATAATGTAGGGGACAAAAAAAATATTCGGGGTTTTAGGAGGATTCGAAATATTTTTTTTCAAATTTTATTTTAAAAAGTTTTAAACAACGATTTCGTGTATATAATAAATATTTTTGGTTAGAATTATCGCAATGGTGCTTCACAAAATAAAAAAAATCTCCATAAGTCAAAGAATGTACACAAAAAAATAAAAAATCTGATTTGTTGCCCCTTATTTCCCCACCAAGCAGTCTTTTAGGTTATGCTTATATAGCGTATGACCCCC
The DNA here is from genome assembly GCA_019359885.1 of Listronotus oregonensis. NCBI lineage: Eukaryota > Metazoa > Arthropoda > Insecta > Coleoptera > Curculionidae > Listronotus > Listronotus oregonensis. The sequence continues at coordinate 20,593 of JAHBCN010004583.1, forward strand.
ACGATTGTTTATCACTGCCCTACATCTGTTAGGCCTCAGGATCAGATCTTCAATTTCTTGCTGAGGTATTCAGTTTCACTTCATGGAAAGGCCATCGAATAGTAGCTCCCTTGTATGAAGCGCAATATTTTGACGTAAAATACATCTGCCCAATGTGTTCCATACATGTTCAATTGGGTTTAAATCTGGCGATTGTGCAGGCCATGGTAAAACATCAATTTCATGATTTTCGAGGAATTTTCGCACGACCCTGGCAGTATGCGGACGCGCATTGTCGTGCATCAATTTAAATTGGATACCAACTTGCTATGCAAGGGGTACAAAAATAGATTTAACAATAATATGACGGTAGTCTGTTGCATTTAAAAAACGTTCCAAAAAACGAGATTGGTTTTTCCACCAAGAGTAATGCCTCCCCATGTCATTAAACTGCCTCCTGCACTGTGCCCAATCGTTTGGCATTGCCAGACCATCTCCAAACTCTTGTTCTTTTAGTATCTGGTGCAAATCCAAATCGGGACTCATCTGTAAACAAAATATAGGCCCAGTGACGTCTAGTCCCATTTGCGTATTCTTGCGTGACCAATGAAGTCGATGGGAGCTATTTCCTCTGGATAACACAGGCATTCTCACAGGTCGTCGAGCATTTAACTTTACTTTGTGTAGTCGATTTCGAATGGTTTGGCCACTTACAAACACTTATTGGGTCTCCTGCAGCCAGATTTGTAATTGTGATGCAGTGATATTACGGTCTCGCAAAGCCTGTAATCTAATAAAACGGTCTTGAATCTGGTTGGTTATCCTTGTACAGCCTGCATAACTTCAGCAACTTCACCAGATTCTTGAAACCTTAGCCACAAACGATTAATGACACTTCTGTTAGTGTGAACGGCGTCAGCAACGTCTTTTCGATGTCTGCCAGCTTGAAACATCCCAACGGCACTTTATTGCATTTTGCGATCTAAATGATGTCTCTCCGCAGTTGAAAAACTAAATAAAATTGACACAGACATCAAAAATCAGGTAACAATAAAAAAAATTATTTTTACGGATTTTTTATGCTCTATATGTTCAAGCAACATATTAACTAGGCGGCGACACCCACCAAATACCAGAGCCACTTTAGACATCAGAAAAGTTTTATTGGGAGCTTTACGGATGAATTTTAGCACTTCGTCTTGAGTCAAAATTTTCGATTTGTTTGCTGTATATCCTTTGAATTCTTACTTTAAATGCTGGCCTAACTTGCAATATTTTGCGATGTCTATACTTTTATTAACTATTAATGTCTTCTTTAACATTAAAAATTTCGTCAATAGGGAATTAAAAGTAAATATTTCAGACTATAATTAATATACATAATTAATGTTTTAATATAATTTACAACAGCAATTTTAATATACCAATTCCTGAAAATATCCAAGTCTCACTGTGTCGTTGATTATTTCTACATAACTATTTTTCATTCAATCCCCAAACCTTTTATATTCTTTATTAAAGGCATCTTAAGACTTCTTTGGGATAAGATTATCCAAAACTTTGGCCGCATTCGCAGCAATTCTATCCCGAATCAACGGAAAATCTAAATCTATTATTTTATATGAATATCAGTTTTAACTTTGGCACAGTACAACAATAAACACTAATTACCCATGTTTAGGTAGCAACTATATAGGTAAAAAATCTTTCGTGATTTTAATTCTTCTGATAATAAGTTGTATGTACCACAAGCATTACCTTAATGTCTATACCCTCGTGCCACTAACAAACCCTTGACCCAAAGGCCCTCGGCTTTGTAAGATTGTTGCCCTCAGAGGTATAAACATTTTCATAATGCTCTTTTACAAGAACAAGTTGAATAGGACCAAACTGTCTGTACTAGACAATGCTTTTTATCATTTAAGAATTCTAAATAAACACTTTAGCATCCCTTAAAAAAACAGAAGCCCTTTTAAAATTGAAAACCTAAATCAGACATTTTTAGGTTATTTCTATTGACAAAAGCTCATAAAAAAGCATCTCGGTATACAGTTGATGGACATTAAAAGAAAAACAGTCATTAAGCTTTGTGTTTACCAAGGTATGAATGCCACTGAAATTAGGTAAAATAGTTGGACATGAAATGGCAAAGAAAATGCTTTAAACGAAATAATAAAAAAATGTAAGAATACGAAAAATAATTTTGAACGGGTGGAAAGAAGTAAAACCCTTTAGATATAAAGGCAATTTCCCTTTCAAGTTAAAACATGTTAGTAAATCACTAACAAAGTGCATGTTTTTATATATAAGTTTAACTCCTTCTGTTTCTAAGAAAAACAACTTTTGTATGAGGCAGAGTATCTATTTTTTGGTGCTTTCTTTAGTATATCTTTATATTAGTTAAAATTGTGACAAATTTTTATAATATTTCTTAATATGTTAAATAAATCAAACCCCAGAACCAACTCTCTGCTGGTAAGGACTTTTTTGTCAGTTTTAAAACAAACTTTTTAATTACAAATGTCAGTTGATATAATCTTTATAAAAAAGCTCGCCTAGGCATGATATCTAACAATAAACATAAGGTCTTAAAATATTGGCAATTCTTTTACCCTTTCGTAAAATAGGCTTATGCCACCTTCTACTGAATATTAATACCTGTTAAAAAACCTAATAATGAAACAGGTGTTCGTTGTCAGTGTCTAAAAATATTTTTTAAAATGCCACACTTAACTTTGGGTTGGCCAGAAAGGGATGTGGCAAGAACTAACTAAAAAATAGTATTCATTTTGTAAAAAAAAAGGCAGGAAACACATTCCTTTGAAAGAAGTAATTCCGATTTAAATGAAAAAAAAAATTTGGTTAAAATGTAAGAACCAAATAAAAATTTGGGGGTTTGGAATATTTTCAAGGAAATCCGGGAGTCGCCCAGGCTAAACTCGTTTAAAAACAATTGAATAAAAATTAAATTTGTTTATTAGGAAAATTTAGGTGTTTTATTTTTTAAAAATTAATAAATTAATTTTTTAGGTTTTATAAAAATAAATATTTTTTTTAATTGCTTTGGGTTTTATTTAAAAAAGGTTAAAACGAATGTTTAAAAAAACTTTAAAAAATTGCTAGGCATGAAATTTAAGCCGTTATAATTAGGTTTCAAAAATTTAAAATATTTTATTGCTAAACTTTAATATTTAAAGGCTGACAGGGAAAGGAAATACCTCTGCAGTAAGCAGGTTTTACATTTAAGATACTCTTAATATTAAAGATTAGACAAAGTAGAAAGTTTGAGGCATCTTTAGATTTTTGTGCATTTCTTAAAAATATAGTATTTAATTACGAACGTCAGTTAATAAAATCTTTTAAAAAAAGCTTGCCTAGGCATGATATATCTAAGTACCAGTGTATAATTAGTGTTTCAAGAAAATTAAAAACCAGTTTATTATTGCTGAACCGAAATATTTAAAGGCTGATAGGGAATAGAAATACCTTTGCAGTGAGCAGGTTTATATTTAAGATACTCTTGAGATTAAAATTAGACAAGGTAGAAATTTAAAGGCATCTTTAGATTTTTGTGCATTTTCATAAAAATATAGGATTTAATTACGAACGTTAGTTAATAAAATATTTTTAAAAAAAGCTTGCCGGGCTGTTCCAGTGCAGTGTAGATTGTGTTTCAAAACTTAAAACTAGTTTCTTATTGCTTAACTTAAATATTCAAAGGCTAAGTGGAAAAGGAAATACCTCTGCAAGATTAGACAAAGTAGATAGTTTGACGCTTTTTTAGATTAACCGAAAAGAGATACATAAGAGTGGCAGTGTGTGGTCTAGAAACTGGGGATGGAATATCTGTTAAGTTTAAGCGGACGCCCTAAAATCTATAACACAATGTGGTCCCATAAAACTGATGGAAAAGAAGGGGTAAGCATGGAGAGAGTAGAGGTGTGGGCAAATGTCTCTTCTGTAAATAAAATCAAGATTGCCGAGAGTCGTAGAAAAAAGCATTTCCCAGATATGGGCCAATTTAAGTTGGGACTAATTCAGGACACATACAGAGTGTACAGATTAAAGGCAATTTTATCTGTTAAGCAGTTGCTCCGGCTATAAATCAAAAAGTGTTTTTGTCATTGGAGTTTATTCTTGAAATAAACACCCACAAGAATAAATGATTATTTTGCAGAACTTGGCTGCATATATGTAGCGGAATGAGAACTAACTAACTTTCTTTGGGACAAAATAATTTTGTTTTTAAGGCAATAAACAAAACAATATTTTTGGTGTTTTATTCAAGTTTTCAATAAATATCCCGTGAAAGAGATATCTGCATTACCTTGCGATTGTTTTCTAAATTAGACTTAGGACTGACTTAAGTCAATGGATATTAGAGTAAAGGGTACTATCGTCAGAAATCTATACAGTTTGTCAAAGATACATTACTTACTTTATAGTAATTTCTTATAAATTTAAAAAAATAAATAAAGTACTTGACCACTATATACAATTTGGTTAGTTATTTAAGTTTTTTTTTGTGGTGCATTTCTAAGTTAAAATAATTGTTTGGTATGTATATTTTACATAAATTGTTTACTTCACTTAGCACCATTAAAACAAGGTTTTTATGGTGATTGACTTACGACATAATATTTAAAAACTTTATTAATACAAAATAAAATAAAAAAATAATCGTTATTCTAATTTTAAATTTATTTAAAATTTGCTGTTTATAAAAGAATGTTACATACTTTCTACTGGGTACATTATTAGCAATAGTAATGTATATATAATTTACCATGGCGTTGCAGTGAAATGTAATATATGCAACTTTCAGTACATCATTGAAAAATAAGCTTTAACAAGCCTTTGTAGTAAGCTTTAACAAGCCTTTGTAGGCTGTCCCAAAGACAAAAAAATATTTATGTTTATAGACAGTAACCAAGCTTTGTGCAATAGGTATCTGGTTAAATACAAATCACTGGTCACTAAATATAAAGAGTTTTTTTTACCACCACCAAGTCTTAGATAGAAAATCAGAACAACAAGACAAAAACTCTAAAATAAGTTACACCATAAAAACATTTTTAAAAAGAATTGAGATATATTATAAAATCATAATCAATATGTGTACAGGGTGGGCATTTTTTAAGGGTCCTATACATTTTAATAGAAACTGCAGATTTTGAGATAACAAGTTGGGACAAAGGAACTTGGTTTAATTTATGCTTTTAATTAATTCCACTTTTACATATACAGGGTGTTTATTGTGTTGGCCGCCGGTGTTCATTTTCTTATTTTAAATGTAACACCGTATATATAATTATATATTAAGAAAGCGCTTCCAAAGACGAGTTCAACGATATGTAACAGTATGGGTCTCAGACGCAACGTTTCGGATTTATTAACGTTTATCTTTAACTTTTGACCTTTTTTTAAATTAATACAAAGACGGTAAGTAATTTTTTTTCTAATTTGTTCACGTAAAAAAATAACAGAAGCTTATTTTATTTACGTAATTAGGCAAAAAATTTTAAATTAAAATAATGTTAGATTATGGCAACAATCTAACATTTTTTCAACATTTTTTCACTTTTTTTTTGTTTTCTTCGATTTAACCAAAAGTTTTAAAATATCCGATAAAACCTAATCTTATATGGGATAAAACATTAATATTACTGTTTTAATTTTAAACTTTGTTTTCTTCATCCAAAACCATGTTAAAGCCTATTTTAATCAAAATTTTAAAAAATATATTTTTAAGAAAAAACTAATAATGTTATTGGCTATAAGTAGATGATTAGTAATCTCTAAAATAAAAATAAATAACTTTTTAATGGCTTTAATTATACGTAATACATATTTAATTTGTTTGCTCTAAACACCAATATAACTTAGGCTCCTTGTAATAATAAAACGACAAAATAAACAAAATTAGAATTATTCTTATAAAAACATTGACTCTTTAATTCGTAGTTCTGTGAAGTTTAGTATTAAGTTATTCTAACGAGCAAAAAATAACATTGCCAGTTTCCGATTTACTCAAGACTGGACCACTTTTATTTGCTTCGGAGTGATGAATAAGGGTTAAACGTTACGACTTTGCCCTGTGGTTTAGACTTTATTAGTCTTGGATTGGGGCGCCAAAAATCTTGTTCAGTTTAATGCCTCAAAAACACAGTCATGTTCGCTGTCGCGAAAAAAGTCTGCCAACGCTCATCCCTTACATATGAGCGGCCAAGTTCTGCAGAACAAAGAGTCGTTTAATCTTGCGGCGTTACTTTTGAGAATAACCTTAACTGCACAAACACATTACACCATACGGCAGCTTCAAGAAAGCTTGGATTCCTCTTTCGAGCCAGAAAATATTTCTCTTCTTCCAATCTGTACACTCTGTATGTACCTCTTTAAATATTGTTCTCTGTCTGAATGACGTCCTAAACTTAGTTCTGGATCCATCAAGAAGGCCGTTCTTCTTATTAATGATCCAACGCTCACAGAAAGGCTTTCTCTTCTTGCCCACCGTCGAGCTGTGAGGGAATCTGTCCTCTTGTATTTAGGGCTTCTGCTCAGAGGAAGTGGCCAGTATAATTCCTTCTCAGGCAGCTCCCAACAGAGCAACACGTAGTGCAACTTTTATGCATCCTTTTACAGTTCAGTTAGAGACGCCTCGACCCGCTTTCTTCGTTCCTTCATCCCTAGAGTGTCAAGACTATGGAACCTGCTGCCCGCAGAAGTTTTTCCTTCTACTCCCAATCTCCAAATATTTAAGTCCCGTGTAAACAAACTCCCTCTCACCACACTTAAGACACCCACGGTACGTTAGTACTTAGGCATCAGTCTTCCTGGACTGTCCCAAGAGAAAAAAAAACCTGTTGTAATTTAAAAAATCTAATATAACATTTGGGTTTAATATTTATTAAATTTTTGTAAAATAATTAAAAACCTCTTAATAAAATGTCTTTTACTAAAGAATTTTCAATGTAAAAATAAATATTAAAAGTATTTTGTTGGTTTTAACAAGTAAACCCCATTGTCATAACGAATTAACTCGGTACATGTTGGTTTCACAATGAATGTCATATGAGCACAACCTATTTTTTTTTTTAGTTTCACCGAGGCACATATTTTTGCATACTTTTTAAGCACTATATTAAAATCAGTTTACTTACCATGTTAAGGATTTTCCATTAATTTTATAACTTTACAAAATTTTAAGGAAAAACAAGTAAATAAATAAACTAAACAATCTTTGTTGTAAGGTAATAGAAGTAAATACAAAATTAAAAAGTTAGATATTACAATTGTCAATTCATCCCAAACTATATGTCAAAAATACTTTGGCTCCTACAAAGAATATAGGCATAGATAAAATAATTTTATTGGAAGACCCAAATTTGGGACCACCGTCCTATTAACTAAGAAAAAAAGTTTAATGTTAATTTATTATAAATCTTGTCATCATGACGGGTTTTTGACTCTCTTTTAAACTTCAAATTCTATCTTAAGTTTTATTAATCTAATCATTGTTAGTAGTTAATTATCAATTAACTCAAATGGTCTACAAGATTGTTGCAACAATAATCATTTTCCTATACTCATAGAAATTATTATAAGTACACATTTTCAATTTAAATTAAAATGTTTAGAAAGTCATTATCTTGGTAATTCAAGAAGACCAACTAAAATCTATATAATATTTAAATATTTACCTTAATAATGGACAGACGCATAGATAAAATTTAAGTAAACAGATACCATATTTTTGCAAAAAATTTGGCGTCATAACCCGTAGAAAAGCCCAATAAAAATCCATTCTTATCTATCGTCCAATAGGTGTTTATTTTGGTGAATTTTAAAATTTAAGAAATAATGAAAATTTGCCTAGACTGATACTAGAGCATAAGCCGACATAAAGTAAACAGCTGTTTGGCTTCAGTAAAGTAAGAGGAATATATAAAAATAGAGATTTTTGTTCTTTTACGTGATAGTACTATACTCTTTTTATGTAAGACACAGAATCTAGTAAAGTTAGAGATAATATGTTAAAAATAGTGACGAAATCTACCTCATTGTAGTTTGCACACTTTGTACACAGATATAAAATTACATTAAAAATCTTATTTTTGAACGTTTTTTCCCAAAAACTCTCATTTTTGACACAATTTTTTTATTATTGACAAATAACAAGTGTCGTTTTAGCGAGTGTGTCTTCGGACTTATTTACATCTCAAATATCATAAACTACATCATGTTCTTTAAAGTGACGGACATATGGGAAATTTTATTAATTTAACTTGTAAGTAATATTAATAAAATATATAATACAATAAATATATTAATTAGGAAACATTTTATTAGTTTAGTGTATTTTTTGTTGTTATTGACGTAGACTTTTAGACTTTGAAATAAGTTATTTGCAACATTGTGCCAAGCTTAATAATATTTTGTTTTTAAAATGACTTCTCAAGTTTTATATCTTAATTATTTAAATCCTATAACCAATTTTTGAATCTGAGAATTAGGCTAAAAAGGTGAGTCAATAAACTATACTATACTATATGATTAAAATTGCAATGAAAGTGACTATTTAAAAATACAAAAATATACAGGTGTTCTATTTAAAAAAATGCGTAAAGTAACAGTTTGCGAATCTTAGCAATACTACGAAGTTTTTGACTTACTTTTAAATTGAAATAATGACTGATTAAATGCTCTATCGTATAAAAAAGTACGCATAAAAAATTTTAAAAACTTAATCAGCGTCGTAGTCATCTCTCGAGCCACAATAGACCGATCGGTCGCGGTGGAAGGGTGTTATACCCACTCACTTTAAACCTACCTACCTAGTCATCTTGGTTAAATAATTGCATCCATTCTAAAGATAATCGCTAATAAATTTCAATAGGTGCATTATAGACCCATTGTCCTGTATATCGTTGAATTTGTCTTTAAAATGACTATCTAAAACTATAATAAAATATGGGATATTTTATTAAAAAAAAGAACGGTGTGTCACCACCCTTTATATAAAAGCTTACGAAAATCTTAAAATATTATAATAGTAAAGATAATTTTACTTAAAACACGTTTTATAAAAAACTTAATAACTTATAGTTTCCAAGAAGGGGTATAGGAACTTAATTAACAGACCACCCAGTATATATAAATAAAACATTACTTAGTAACTAAGTCTATTTAGTTTGCTTTCAGCATTACTGGAAATGGTTTTATATCAAAACGTTTAAGTTGATTGAGTTTATTAAGTTGCAATAAAAATTATCTTAGGCATATGGGTTTAAATAGGCTTAAATACACTACTAATATAATATATTTGTATATACCGCACTGTATATAAAGGCAACTGGTTTTTAAAACAAGTGGTGTCATATACACTGTCAAAAGGTTGATTTATCCCAATTTCTATATTTTTATTTTAAAATGACAATATTGTAAAGACTAAATTTACTGCATGTATAGAAAACAAAACGCTGAATAGGTTCATTCAAACCTGCTTTATAAAATCTTTGTTTCTTGCGTGTGTACCTTGTTTAGTATTCGTCACACCTTGTGAGCAGAATTTAGATTTAGTGTTTCTGCAAATCAGACGAAAAGCAAGCAAATCTCGGGTTTTGCGACACGTTTCTTACATTTTAAAACTTTATTTGCACTGCATAAATTTAAGTTTGATCTTAACTGTTATACATGTTGGTATTAAACACACTTTTTCCCTATTCACTAAGACGGTCTAGGTATACAACTTCTTTTTAGGTGTCTAAACTAAATTACTATAGAAATAAGTCATTTGTACAACTATAAAATTTAGTAATAATAATCTGGATTTGTTTTACGTTTAAAATAATAAAAATGCGTAATATATTGAATTTAGTAAAAAAATTAAATGTTTTTATGGATTTTAAAGAAAAACTTCTAATTTTTGTCTTATAAAAATTTTATTTTAGGTTACGTAAAATAATGTGCTTTCGTTACGAAGGTAAACATGACCATTCTGTAGTTGCCCTTTTATCCCCCCGCAAGTGCAAAATTAATATCTGAGTTACTTAATATTTAACCATAGCTACCAGTTCTACTATACAAGGATTGCTAAATACTAAGTTATGAATTTTAAAATACGTAAAGTATTTTTAATACATTCTAATTATTTTAAAATTCACTTAAATAATGTCATTTTATAACTTTAAAATACATTAAATTATGGATAAATGACGAGTAAACTTTGTGGTATTTCTTAGTTTTTCCCATAACCTTACGTTTTAAGTAAAATATTTAAAAACACGTTTTATTTTTGTAATAATATTTATTACTATTATTGTTCTAATTATTTTAAAAGGCCGGATTTGACATAAAATTGATTTTCTAAAGTCAAATATATTTTGTACTTAAGGCAAATTAAAATATAATATTTATCGATATCCTAAGAAAATAAATACAACCTTTTATCTGAGCGCATCAATTTGATAAAGTACAATGCACAGTTATCTTTTTTATTTTTATTATTAGTTAGTTGGGCATGTGATGACGTTTAGATGACCATTTTTTAACTACAGACAAAAACAATTTAAATAATTTTTAATTAAGTCCCTGACTTCTTTGTGAATTTAAACAGAGAATAATTCCTTGTAATCTAAGGCTAAGATTTATGTACATTCGCATTACGCTTACTTATTTCTTTAAATAGCTCAAGCGCTTAAACAATTCAAAGCTGCTAGTAGCTAAACAAAGCACAAAATATGAAAATATGGGACTTTATGATGTTTAGTCTCTTGAAATGTTGTCGGTTTTAAAATTACATATTTTTACCTTTAAACTATACGGTTAAAATGTGTAAAGCCTGACATTTTTACTAAAAATATAATGTATATAAAAAAGTGATACTTCCAAAAATGACATGTTAAAAATGATATATAAAAAAATTATGTTTTTAAATATCAACGGATATCCTTAACACAGCTAATGTTGCCATGGAATGTTGCTTGCCAAAAATAACATTTATCAAAAATATATTACCTATGTAAAGATGCATTATATTCTTTTATCTTTATCAATAGTATTATTTTATGGTCGTTTTATTATTCTATGGCAAATTTAAGTTTTTCGTGAAAGGCGTTAAAACAGTTGAGAATGTAGTTACATTTATTTATGGGAACTGCTTTTTCACAATTATCCACATATCTGAAAATGAAAGGACCCAGAAAATCCAGTTCTGCAGTTACTTTACTTTCCAATTTTTCCAATACTATTTGAGCTATGACATTGGATTTAGGGAAGCCAATTTCACATCCTTCACAGGTATTTTTATACATACTATGATTTTAATGTTAATTCAATGACTTTTAAAAATTTCGCCATTTGTATGCCTATGTAATTTTTCATTTCGTTCCATTTTTTTCTAACTATTTTAGGAGCAAGTTTTATTGGTATATTAGTATACAAAGAAATTACTTTAAGAGATTTGAGAATGTGGTCCGTTGGCATTTAAAAATTTTTTTTTCAAACCCCGTGGGTCTTTAATGTGTGTTACTTTTATATATGATATTTTTTGAAATATGTCCAAAAAATTTAAATAGTTTACTTAGTGGGGATTGCAAACAGTATACAATGGGGGCACACTAAAATGACTTATTTGTGTAACTTTGTTAATATTAAAAAATAATTTATTTTTATGTTTAATTCTTGTAAAAAATAAATAAACAAAAACAAAAATCATCCTTTATTTATAAAATCCTTATTTTATAAAACTGTTTTTTGTATTTTACTATTTAATGCTCTTCATAACTACAAAATAAATTTTAACATTATATTAATAATTATTTTATTAATAATTATTTTATTATTTAATACAAAATAAATTTTAATATTTAGTCGAAAAAGTTTTACCCAAATACGTTAAGAGATAGGGCCAAGCGCTTCTTAATTGGCCACCCGGTACAACACAAGTTATAACAGTTGTTGAAAATGTGCATCCCTAACTGCAATACGAGCCTCTCTCCTAACACGCATCGATTAGCGAACTCGTTCAAATGTTCCGGGTGTGTGCCTAATTGTTTTACAGGAACTAAAAGTTTGAAGTAATCCCAAAGGAAAAAATCCAAGAAAGGTTCAGGTCCTCCTTGACCTATCCAATGATTCGGATACACTGTGTTTAAATATTTACTGAATAATAAATTTAATATAAATTAAAGTGAGGTGGAGCACCAACGTGCATGAAGTACATTTGCAATCTCAAGTGGATGGGAATATCATCCAAAAATATGGGCAATTAATTTTCCTGCCTGCCGGTACGCGCTGAATATGATAAGATAATAAGAGATTATTCTTTAAAATTCTAAAAACTGTAGAATAGCTTACATTTACGTTTACAGCAATCTTTCTAGTACTTGTTGTAGAATTTTCCTTAATTTGATCAAGCACATTTTCTTCTACTTGTGGAGTTGCTACTGTGCGGGGTCTCCCGTTATGAGTAGTTTGTTTTTTAAAGCTTTCAGTTTACCGAAAGCGTTGATGGAGACGGCAAACATCGTATGATGCGGGATAACACGACCAGAATATTTTTACTTACTAAGTGCTTGGTTGCTAATTAATTGCCGTTGGCCAGGCGATAAACGAAATGCATATCGCACATCGCACTTGTTCTATTTATTTCTGCTGCCTTCAGGATTGTGCGCCGAAAATGTTTTTACAATTTTTTTGTAACATTTCATTTGAATTTATTGTTAAATTTCTTAAAGAAATTTTTGTGTTACAACATTAAAAAAAAATTACATTTAAAATCTATTAAAATTTATTATTTTAAATCCAAATATCTCAAAAACGGTGGCTGGAAGCAACTTCTACCAAACGCCTTTTTTACGTACGAGTAATAGAGAAATCTATTTTTTCCTTGAAAATTTAATTAAGGCAAGCAAAAAAAAGTTATGACGTATTAAAAGTGTAAAAATCGTGTGGGTAGCACCCTCTACAAGTGAGAGCCCCACTAACAATAAATTCTAATTTCACATGGTAAAAAACCCTCAGATACCGATTTTGATTCAAATATTGGCATAATTTCAAAAATACCTAGAAAAAAACCAAAATAAAAATAAAACTTTAACATTTCAGAAGGAAAAGACCGTTTTAACAATCGGATAAAAGATAATGTTCTCTTGCACAAATTCTTTTCTTCTTTTCCACCCCTAATCTTTGAAGATGGAATTGTCTCTACCTCCAAAGGAAAAGCAAAATAATTTGCTGCTGTTTTCTCAACTGGCACAAACACATTACATCCATAGCCTCGGCAGCTTCAAAAAAGCTTGGATTCCTCTTCCGATCCTAATCTGTTCACTCTCTATGTATCCCAAATCAGACCCTCTGAGGAATGGCGTCTCCTACAACACTTAGTATTCTGGACTCCATTCAAAGAAGAGCCGTTCGTCTTATTAATAATCCAACGCTCACAAAAAGGCTTCCTCATCTTGCCCACCGACGAGCCGTAGAGGATTTGTCGCTCTTTTACAGGTATTTTCACGGCTTCTGCTCAGAGGAATTGGCCAGTATAATTCCTTCTCTGGCAGTTCCCAACAGAGCAACACGTAGTGCAACTTTTATGCATCCTTTTACAGTTTAGTTAGAGAGGCCCCGAACTTTCCCCTTTTTTCGTTCCTTCATCCCTAGAGTGTCAAGACTATGGAACCTGCTGCTCTCTGCTGAACTTCCTCTCACCACACTTAAGACACCCACGGTACGTTAGTACTTAGGCATCAGCCTTCGTGAACTGTCCCAATATATAAAAAACCTGTATATACAAAACGGATTTTTTTTTAATTTTTAAGGAAATCCGTTCTTAAGTTTTTCGCAATATTAATGACTATCCAAATTTTTAAAAAATAGTATATATGAAAGTAAAACCTACATTAAAGACTCATAGGATTAAACAAAAAAATAAATAAAACAATATTCATATGCCCAATGATGACATTCTCATATCTCTTGATGGGGTTTCTCATTACACAGACACACCAATGGACTAATTTTTAAAAGCCACTAAATTATTTCTTTGAAAGTGTTAGACAATGTAATGATTTGAATAACAATAAAATCTTGGACTTCCATTGTCTTTATTTGTTAATTGTTACACAACCTTTCGGTTAGTGGTGTATCTCCAACCGTTTCCAAGTGATAACTAAAAACTATTCCTTAAAGCTACGACTTATATACTATCCCTTGTTCACCGAAGCTTACCGACTTCACGGTTCAGCAACCGCTGCCAGATATTAGGAATATGGATGCTAGGCTTGCTAAATACATTTTAATTGTTTACAATTATTACAGCTTCTTTAAATTTTCTTTTCTTCCAGTGGATCAATAAAGCCATGATTATGTAGGTGTAACACAATACAATATTTTATATGATTACTTTATTATCAGGTATCTAATAACTTTTTAGTTTTATTTTGGTGGTCATTTTCTTAAAAACTGTAAGGCGAGCAATCCCAAAGAAAGCAGGATTTATAATTTATATTATTTGACGTTTTGCGTTGATGTTTGGTATTTATGCTGCAGCTGCTTTCACAGTGTAAATTCACCTTTAGTCTGAGCATTCAAGCTCGGATTCAAGTAGGTTGTATTCGATTGGCATAAAGACCTAAAATATTATTTGGAATTATTCAAATAAATTTTGATATTGTTAGATTATATTGTGCCAAATGCGGTTTTTAGAGTCAAAAAATGGCAAAAATTAATGAGAATTATGTGCCATAGAATATAATTACGGAAGCAGAAAAAGGGACAATGCAGATATAACCAGAAAAATCCTGAAATTTTTATGAAAAGAAGAACAAATTTTTTAAAAAATGGATGGATTTAAAAGATATAAAAAGAATTGTCGAAACCGTTTTGCTAGCTTACTTTTACATAAAAACATTTAAAATGGGTACACCGGAGTCATTTTTATACTTTTTTTCCTAAATGAAGAAATTGCGTTAGAAGACAGGCTTTGTTTTCGAAGCAAAAAGTTAGAAAAAAATATGTTTTCAGTTTTTTTTTCATTATGTGAAGTTTAAAAGAACAAAAAAATCAATTGGTAAATTAATATGTTATAACCCATTAATATAATTGCTACACAATAATTTTATCTAAAGTATTTCCGTAAAGTTTACCTTACTTGCCTAATGTAATACGTAATTGTAAGGATTTTTAATCACTTAAATCTTTATTCTAATAAAGGCACAAGTAGTTGGAAAGATGAAAATTTTTAAAGTTGTCGTATAATAGAGAACAGCGTTTTATTATATTATACGTGATTAAACTAAATATCTGAATATAAGGAATATAATACAAACCTAATAAGTTAAAATTTAAAAAGGTTTATCGTAAATAAAAAATTACGTTTTGTAAATCTAACTTTATATAATGCAACAAACAATTTATATATTTAAAAGAGTTTAAATATTTGTTTATTAAAAATATATCTACAGGTGCATTTTAAAGACTATTGACAGTAAAATATAAGAAAATTTAAACCAATGAGGTAAAATATATTTATTAATGGAATGACTTGGAGGTTTAATATAAACATGGAAGAAAATGTTTGTATAGTAATGGCTCGGCATTCTTAATTTTTTCTCTTAAAAGAAAAGGACAATATTTGCGCCACCTCAGTATCAATTATCTTATGCCAAATCAGGCTTAGAAAACTAGCTTGAAAAACTAAATACTACAGTGAAGAATAGCACTGTTAGCAAAACTACGGATATGACTGAATGTAAAAGAAAGAAGATCGTTGATAGGCAGAAAAAATAGAGCTGGTACTAGACCTAGCAGTATCCCATCAGTACTTTGGTAACATCTAGAAGAGGTACCATCTACAATAACCAATATAGGTCAATCGGACAAAAAGCTAGAAAGTCAAGCACAACGTTTAGATTTTTAGATAAATGATCATAGAAAGAAAGTTTGTTCGGAAGCGCATCATGCCAGACTTGGTCAAAAGCCTAAGATTGGTCAACAGAAATGATCTCGAAGTTTTGAAAGAAAACAATGAATTTTTATGCGACTGTTAAAACAATGTTTTGCCCTTAAATTGTATTGCTTGCTTGTCGATTTTCAGAACTAGAGTCCTAAAGATACTTTTTGTAAGCTTAGATTTTTAAAAATCTAGCTTTATTACAGGAATAAAAATAGGTTTATAGTTTAAAGGTTTGCTTTGTTTTAATAATTTGTTGATGTATTTTAAAAGAATACTAAAAAAAGCAGGTAGGATCACAAAGTTAGGTAGTAAAGAAATTTTACGAGCTATTCCATTCAGAATTTGCAAACTATGACAGTGTGACTACGTATTACGAATTCGGAATTTAAAGTAAAAAAAAGATCTAAAGAAATCCATAGACAGTAGGTGGTTCCCATTATAAGATTGGTGAGCGAGTTACTAACTACGAAGATTTAGTTGCTTTGCTTAAAGGGTTGGTTTTGGTAAATTTCATAATTTTTTGTGCTGAAAATTAAAAAAAAAAAAAGTTAAATTAACTGGTCCAGTTTAATAAACTGTTACTGCTAAAGATAAACGCAACAATTTGTGGTTTGTAATATTTTTATCAATTTAGATTTAGGTTCTTAGTAAAATTAAAGTAATTAAAAAAAATTGTTTATATGGCATATAGTATGTAATAGCATATATTCATATTTTATTTAGAGCTTAAAGCGGTAGTTCTAAATAAAATACGAATATTTAGTTAATTATAGTTAAACTACGTAAAATTAAAAAATACATTTTTTTAAAACTTTTTGTGTTTTAGACACTTTAATTAAATGACTTTTATATCACTTTTTTATGCATTAAGTTAATCAGAAATATCATCCTTATTAAAACCAATAATAAAAAAGTTTTCAATATGTCATATATTTTTTGCACACCATGTTAACAGTTTTAAAATAAATCTATTCTTTATAATAAAGTTTGTAAATTTCCATTTTTAATCACAGTGATATTTAATTAACAATATCAGTACCATATATTTACTGTAATGTTTAAATAATTTAGGATTAATATAAAACTTAAGTTTATCTCAAAATATACTTTTAACCAAAATGACACTTATATTGCTGATTCTTTATAGAGTAATGTTAATATACAGGGTGTCAAAAAAGTCTGGAATATTGCAAATATCTTCCAAGCCGCTCTTAATTTTTCGACGAAAATTTAGCTGGCAACACAATTTTAAAAAAGGCGTCAGATAAATGTAATTTCACTTTCCAAAGTATACAGGGAAAGCCAAAAAGTAGTATCAACTTAGGTTTTTTAAATGGAAACCCCTGTATATTTTTATGTATTCGAATAGATCTTTTCAAGCCAATTTCAACGGAATACAGTTTTATGTGTTTATCTGTCAAACTGATCACGCATTTGATTTCTAATTTTGATTTTTAAGTGATCAATGTTTTCCGGCCTATACAGGTACTTATCTGTTAATGTCAGTTGACTTAAATGACATTTTGTGTCAAATTTCTAATTACAACAGTAGTCATTTTAATTAGTAGAACGATGGCTTTAACTGAAAAAGAGAAAATTGAGATACTTATGATGATTGGATACGGTGATCGCAAGAGATCACAAGCAGAAGTGTGATTTATTTAATCATATTTATCCGAATCGACCCGCAATTACTCAATCGTTTGTAAGTAAATTGCTTAAGAAATTTAACGAAACGGGAAGTGTAAATCACAGACCCAAATCAGGCCGACCGAAAACAGCTACTGGTGATGATCGGCAATAGATATTTTACTGCATGTTCAAGAGAATCCACTCAATCGCTTCGCCCATATGGACTGGATCATAATGTTACTTACCAGTCTGTCAAAAATTTATTTGGAAGTGAAAAAATTCGTCCGTTTAAGATTCATTTGGTTCAGGAACTTACAGAGGATGATTTCGATAGACGTGCAGAGTTCTGCGAAATTATGATGGAGAGGTGCAATGCTGAGCATAATTTTTCTCAAAATATTCTCTTTTCTGATGAAGCTACGTTTATGCTTCATGGTATTGTCAACAGTCATAACTGTAGATATTGGTCTGCAGTCAATCCCGATGGATGGCCGAAGCACACACGCAAAGACTACAAAAGTGAATGTCTGGGCAGGTATCATAGGTAATAATATTATCGGACCATTTTTTATTGCGGGAAATCTTACATCAGAACTTTATTTGGAATTATTGCGTGAACATGTCATTCCACAGTTAGAAATCCTATATCCAAATAGAAGAGACATTTGGTTCCAACAAGATGGTGCTCCCGCACATTTTGGTTTGCAGGTGCGTCAGTTCCTGAACCGAGAATTTCAAATCGGTGGATAGGAGAAGGGGCGCTATTGAATGGCCTGCCAGGTCTCCGGATTTAAATCCTTTGGACTTTTATTTGTGGGGGATTTAAAAAATAAAGTTTATAAAGATAGGCCGGAAAACATTGATCACTTAAAAATAAAATTAGAAATCAAATGCGTGAGATTCGTTGGAATACTTTTGATAACCTGTTACGAGAATTTAGGGACAGGCTTGGATATTGTCTAGCTAACAATGGCAGACAATTTGAACATTTGATAAAGTAGTGTAATCTAATTGTTACTGCAAGACGTGTTCACGTTTGTAAAATTTCAGTTTGGAATTATGTTTTTGGTCGTTTATTAAAACCTGTCGTTTTAAAGAAATAAAACCTGTTAAAGTTGAAACATCTACATAATTTACTTTGTTTTTATGTTCCTATTTAAAATTAGCTCTCAAGTGCTTTGTAGAAATTATAGCTTATTCGAAAAATTTTAAATCGTATAATTCGATCAGTTTGACAGATAAACAAATAAAACTGTATACCGTTGAAATTGGCTTGAAAAGATCTATTCGAATACATAAATATATACAGGGGTTTCCATTTAAAAAACCTAAGTTGATACTACTTTTTGGTTTTCCCTGTATACTTTGCAAAGTGAAATTACATTTATCTGACGCTTTTTTTAAAATTGGGTTGCCAGCTAAATTTTCGTCGAAAAATTACGAGCGGCTTGGAAGATATTAGCAATATTCCAGACTTTTTTGACACCCTGTATATGTGATTATACAATACCAGATTAAATATGTACATCTTTAAAAATACTTATTAACTTATTTTTCTCTCTGATTAAAAAATAAATTATTAGTAAAAATTAAAAGTATGCAACCCTGCATACCTATACTATTATACCTATTAATTAAGACAGAATAATGTAATACATTTTTGGTGGGTAACAATTTTTTTCATAAGTAATAATTTAACAGACCTAATTTTCTTGACAATATAAGTTAAATATTAAAAGAATATATATTTTGAAAAAGGTATTTATAAATATATAATTTTGGACATTAATCCTTTACCTTGTGTTAATATGAGCTATTTAAATAAGTTTGAAAAATGTTGTTTTTTTCTCAATTACTTCTTTTTTGTCTTATCTTGACTTATTTGTAAAATAAAGCAGCAAATAACTTCTTGCAAATTTAGGAGGTGACATATGTATATTAGCCTTATACAATTTAATAATTTGTTATTTATAAAGTTTAAAATAGGAATAGAAATTTAAATAATAAGCATTTATAACACACTACGAATTTTTAGATACAGATAGAACCAATAAAAGCTGGATTACCGAAAGCTCTTTGTTAAAATTTAAAAAAATATTTTTTGCATAATATAGGATTTTTCTTTACCTTTTTGACCAGCAAGAAAATTGGTAAGTCATATACCAATATATTAGTTATAAATAATTAAATACATAATTGTGCATCGTACTTTTTTTTCTTTATATGCGAAATGGAAATATATTTTTTTTGTCTTCAAAAAATGTTATTCACTTGATTTCGGTACAAAATAAATGAGGTTTAAGTCAATTCGACAAAACCAAAATGTAACAATTATATAAACAACAAAATTTCAAGAAAAAAATTAGTACTATGCGGACCTAAAAAAATAGTACGTGATCTGAATTAGAGGCGACCTTCACCCATCTTCCAACCGGATAAAAACTATTTTTTACCAAAAGGTATTTGTGCAACCAGTTGGAAAAATACTATTTTTCGTAACGGCGGAGTTATGAAAAATAGTGTTCCCCAACGCGTTTCACACAACATTTTTTCTAATTTTGAATGTACTATGATTTTTTTTAATTCAAGTTAAAAATTTAAAAACACTTTGCAAAACCTATCGACGTTGTCAAATATTTTAGTTTTTATCAACCAGTTGCGCAAAATTTGGGATGCCTAATTTTTCTGATCTTGAGCTTCCAGCTATGAAGAGGTAAGTGAATATTGTAATTTGCAACTATCTGCTTACCAAATAAATTTTATACTAAAATTAAGAAGCCAATGGTATCGGGTTGCCCACAAAGAGTCCTTCAGGAATTAGGGTTGCCAGCTTTGAATTTAATTTTTTTTATCTTAAATTATAAAAATTTTAGTGCTTAATTTCTAATTTTGAAAAGAAATAAAATTTAGATACATTCTAATGTAAATTAATAAAAATATATATTCAAATAGTACAGAGTGTACCAAAAAATTGTTATAATTAATTTAATTATTAATTCTGACCTATTTCCAAAGGCTACCAGATACGTAAAGGTCCTCTATAATTTGAACCTTAGACTAAAAGACCAAACAAGTTTGTAACGTGTGTTTAATCCCCAAAGAACCTTGATAAATGAATATAGGAGGCGTTTCAGAATCATCATACCGACTATTGCAGAAGCTTGTTGTCTTAGATCAACATGCATAATTAGGTCGTTTCTGGAGAGACGACAAAATATAGTGGTCTAACTCTTTAAAAGGTTAGACTACTGTTTAAACCCTTTAGTTAACCCAGAGAAAAAAAGTAATATTTTTAAAACGTCTTATTAAATATTTTACTTATTCACATTTTGATGTATATTTTAGAAATGTTGATTTTTTTTTATTATTTTAAAGACAATATCATATGTGATAGGTGTATTTAACAAAAATAACATCTGTCAAAAATATTATTTGGTCAAAAATCTAGTGCATGTCAAACATATAACACACGTAAAAAAATAGTTTGCTTTAAATAAACTGTAAAAACTCGCATCTGCAAAAAATCGAACAACCAACACAAGTGATATCTGTCAAAAAAATTTAAGCATATCAAAAGTATGACACTTCTAAAAAAAATAATACCATATATCTTTTTGTGTTGTTAAGTTCTAAATTCATAACAAAGTTTAACACTGGCAGATTTTTTCGGGACAGCGAACATGTTTGTCTATGGAAGCATTAAAATAGACAAGATTTTCTTTTAAATTTAGTAAATATTAGTATATATAAAGACTCATATTGGCTTAAAGTAACAAGAAAGATACAAGAATATAAAATCTATAATAAACAATAATTAGGGTCATATAAATTGTTTAAAACAAGCAGATTTTAAACGTATTAAATATAATTTTATAATTGCTTATAAAAAATATTGTCTTTCTATATCTTCTAACTTTTATATAAAGGCGACGTAAAGGCCATCTAAATTGGCTTTTTGTTATAAGTAAGTATGTCATAAAAGTAAACAAAATTTTATGGTAAAAAATCTTGGTTGTTTTTGATTTATTTTCCTTATAATAACACATTGTATTAAAACCACAAAGTCGAAAAACCTATTATTTTTTTATTGTGTAAAAAACTTATCAAGTTACATAAAATGTAGCACAATGCTCTTAAAAGTTTAG
The DNA here is from genome assembly GCA_019359885.1 of Listronotus oregonensis. Lineage (NCBI taxonomy): Eukaryota > Metazoa > Arthropoda > Insecta > Coleoptera > Curculionidae > Listronotus > Listronotus oregonensis. Next base: position 42,301 of record JAHBCN010004583.1, read on the forward strand.
CAGAAAATAGGGTCGGGCAATTGTGAATCCACAAAGTAAACCTATGCTAATTTGTCGGTTTACGAGAATACAAGTTCATTAAAACAAACATTTAGGTGCCATTAGGGACATCTAGAAGCTGTTTGCCGCTTAGGGATATCCGGAGTCATGCGGCGGAGAGTTTCTTCCTCTGTAACTTATATTCGACCTTTGGCAGTTTTAACTTAGTTTGGTTTGTTATTGCCATTTAAAAATACAAACATTTATTAAACTAAATTGTATTAAAGTTGGGGTATTATATTAAATTATTATTATTTATTATAAATTTATATCTATTACTGTCAAAGGTGCGAAGATTTAAGTATCTTTAAAATGTGTACAGGCTGTTTTATTTGAAACCACCCGATGCTTAAGCAGGAGCGGTAATAATCTATTTTTTTTATCTTTAAGTCAGCTCACAAATACTCTATAAAACCTAACTACATAGTACCGTAGAGTTAGTTGGTTGCGTTTTTTCAAATGTTTAACTCATATATCCCCAGTTTCGGCAACGTTGTCCAAGTACCGAAACATGCATATATTGCATTTTTAAGGCACCTTTTAGCCAACGCTGTAATGCCACCATGGACGTTATACAATTATTTACTACTTCCGAGCTACCCGCCACTACCACGGGACCTACAGTTTAATGTGGATTTCGATCTACACCCAACGGCACTCGACGTTCACTGGCGGTCACCCATCAAACCAACTAATCCCATACTAACGGTGCCTTGGCTAATTTCACAGGAGATTGGTATTTAAATACGGCAAGATTTTAACTTCTTTTTAACTTTTAAAAAATGACTGAAGTGCTAACAGTTATTTTGAAAATAAAGTATTTTTTGTAATTTGATTTTTTTTTTTTTTTGTGGTCACAAAAACTTAAAATTTATGAAAAAATTAAGTCCTGGCTAATAACGTTTCTAATTGGTTGGCGGTTTACCAAAGATTTTAGAGATTTAAACATCAAGTCCGTGTGTACTTTAAAATTTACCGGCAGGTTTTATAGCTTTAAAAATAGATTCAGTTTTTTCCATTTACTTAACACTCTGACTGTAAAGCCAATTTTGGGTTTTCCTCCACTAGAGCTATGTATGACTGCCATGGCTTATCGCACTTGCATCTTGTTGGTCTTAGGTCCTGTCTTCACGGCGCTACACAACATCAACAAAACATTTTAGGATAAGCAACAACAAAAATGCCTCCAACACGAACTATTTATACGAGACAATTTAATACCTCGTTCAGAGGTCATTTTCACTAATTTTAATTAAAGGAAATTTTAACAAACAACGTATCTCTTCTATGTTATATCGCTTCGTGTAGAGTCGGCAATTTAAATACACGGCGGTTAAATTTTGAAAAAAAAACACGCACAACTTATTAATGTGATGACACATTTTTGGCCTGTCTTAAATATAGTTGTCATGTTTTCTATTATTTATAATTATTTTTCAAATAAGAAAAGCATATAGATACTAAATAATCAATTTATTTAGAAACATTATACTGTAATGGATTCATGACAAAAGGCTAAGGTTAGTTCCTAGTACTTGTTAGGTCATCAGTCTATTGCACGTATCAAAGCCATTGACCGTGAAGGCTAACAGATACTTATAATGTTATGTTATTATTTAAATATTAGTTTATATAACAAGACTGATATATTATTGTAAACTGTGTATATTAAATGATGTTTGTTTAATGTTTAAAAATATATATATAATAACTTGATTTATACACATTAAGATTAGATACGATTAGATATAATTAGATATATTTAGATGCAGTAAGATAAGTTTATACCATTTTTATATATTTATATTAAAGTATGCTTTATACAAAGTCTCTTGTTTGACTTCTTGACGTGTACCAGATACTACGAACCAAGTACAAAGCAGAAGGACACCACATGGCGACCCTACCAGTTACATGTTGAGAAGTCAGGAAAAGTGCATGCCGTCCAGTGATATGGTAAATAGACGCTAATATGGGCAAATCATCTTCCAAACATGCGGAAATTACTGACTCTGGAGTAGTCAATTCAAATTTCATCGTGGAACAAGAAAGCATCCAAGTGCCTTCCTATGTAAGAGTTCTACTATATATATTGACAGTTGTTGTTGTATTGTTGTTTCTACTAAAAATAAAGCAGACCTATCGAAAGCAACTTAAGAAGAATCTCTCCAGAAGTATGTATTTCAAAACTCCAGGAGCAGAACCCAGCGTAGTTTGAGAAGTCCCAGAACCAGAACACTGAACAGCGTTGGACATAACCCCACAGCAAGGATCAACCCTCAACCCAGAACACAGATAGCAGTATAGTATGTAAGTTTATTAGGGAAAAACATTTTTATTATTATTATTTGTATATTTTTATTATGAACATTGTGTTAAAGTCTGCTCGACGCTCAAGTGCTCTCAAAACATTTTATTAGTCTGAAAATTATTATTTTTTAAATTTTATTACAATATTATGGTATTTAATTCGCTAAAAAGCATGAGTCCTCGTATACTCAGTTAAATTGTGCGACATTATAAAAAAAGAGCCAAAAGAACGCCGAATAGATTTAGTTAGAGTAAATAATTTAATTCTAGAAGTAGGGAAGTTAGAAAATAAGTTTCATAATATACAAAAAGAGGTCCAAGCATCTGCTATTGACGACCCAAACTTTAAAAAATCATATTCAGATTATAATAAAGCTATTGAATCTCACCTTTTTAAATCGCGTTCTCCCCTGAACGAAGACTAAAAGATTTAGTTAAGGAAAATAACCCAACTGAACAATTAAAAAATAATAGTAATACCGAGAAAATAAATATGGCGGAAAAATTTGATTTAAGAACAGCGGTATCTTTGTTACCATCTATGGATAACACGGAAAATAGCACTAAACAGTTAATTGACGCAATTGAGTTATAAAGCAGTCTTATCGACGATAATGGGCAAACCTTATTGATTAATTACGTTTTAAAAACAAAATTAACGCAAAATGCAAAACTAAGGTTGGAAAACTCGTATGGTACAGTGGAACAGCTAGTAGGGGATATAAAAAACCGGTTGTTAACGAAAAAATCACCGGCAGTTTTATCGACTCAATTACATAACGCAAGACAAGACGGCAGAAGTATCGACGATTACGCAAAGTTGATCGAGACACTATTGGTCGATCTAACGATAGCGCAGGCCGATAATAATACAGCCGCAATGGGAGTGTTGCGAGGGATTAACGAGAAAATTGCAGTAAACGCTTTTGCAAATGGACTTAGGAGTAACGAACTAAGGACTATAGTAAAGGCCAGGAATTACCAAAACTTAAAAGACTCAGTTTTAGCGGCTAGGAAGAAGAGCTAACAAAACACCCTCAGCCTAATGTGTTTCACATGAAAGGCTCAAAAAACTTTAATTACAGGCCACATAACCAGGGAAGAGGTAACAAAAATAATTATCGCCCCTTTGATAATTATAAGCCAAACCCACAGGCTAATCTAAACTACCAAAAGGGAACCAATACTAAAAACCACAGGTACATACAATATAACCGAGGTCGGGGTCATTATCATGGCCAAGGACGAAACAAACCGACGAACCGAGTGTATTGTGCTGACAGTAACAACGACGATTCAAATACAAACAAAAATGCAAGTTCAAACGCGAAGCAGTTTTTTCTTGCCTCACGAAAATAACAAGGTATCATGTTACAATATAAACGCATTAAATTACATAAGTGTTAATTATAATGGAAGAATATTATTGTTTTTAATTGACTCAGGTGCGAGCATTTCTTGTATTTTTGAGAACTCTTTAATTAATAATGAAATAGTAAACACTAGAGAAAAACTAAAAATACAAGGAATAGCCGGATCCACATTGTCTATCAGTACCATAGAAATTAATTTTTCAATTAGGAATGACAAATTTTCCAATAAGTTTGTTGTTATAAAAAGTTTCGATTCTCATATACAGGGAGTATTAGGTGTAGATTTTCTTTCTAAATATTCAGCAATAATTAATTACGAAACATTTTCAATTTCTTTAAAAAATAAGAATGGGATACAAAATGTAGTGCCACTACAATCTAAATATGATTATTATACTATTATTCCCCCGAGATGCGAAGTAATTGAATATTGTTACACGGATGAAAGAGATGAGTGCGTTGTGATGAATGATTTAATATATGAAGGAGTAATTGTAGCAAGTACCTTAGTAAAACCAGAAAATAACGAAATTCCGGTACGAATAATGAATGTAAACGAACGAGAAATTAGGGTAAAAAAATTTCAGCCAAAGCTAAATAAACTAACAGATTACGATGTGTGCAAGTTTGAAAAAGTGAGATATCGGTCCAAAGGATAGAAAAGTGCTTAATCTGATACAGACACCTTCAGCAAATATCGAAGAAAGTGACTCAATCCATAACATTTGTGTTAAGTATGCAGACATTTTTCACTTAGATGAAGATCCTTTAACAGTAACCAATGCCTATCAGCAAAAAATAAGGCTAAAAGAAGATGCACAACCTGTATATATCAAGCCATACAGATTACCACATGCACAAAAAGAGGAGATACATAAACAAATCGGCGAAATGTTACGAAAAGGCATCATTGAGGAAACAAGGTCGGAATGGTCTTCACCCTTGCTAATTGTGCCGAAAAAGCAGATAGTAATGGTGTTAAGTCACATAGGGTAGTGATTGACTACAGGATGCTCAATAAAAGTTAAGGGATGACGAAAAGTTTCCATTGCCAAACATTACTGAGATTTTGGACTCCTTGTCCGGAGCAATATATTTTTCTCATTTAGACTTAGCGCAAGGATACTACCAGGTAGAGTTACATCCTAAAAGCCGACCGTGCACAGCATTTATGACAGAGAGGACAATTCCAGATGAAAAGACTGCCTATGGGTCTAAAATTAGCCCAAGTGCATTCTCAGGCCCATGACAGTGACAATGGCTGGATTAAACTATGAATCATGCTTTGTCTACTTAGACGATCTAATTGTCTTTGGTAACTCTTTACAAAACCATAACAAGAATTTGCTAAAAGTTTTTCAGAGACTCAGGAAAGCAAACTTAAAGCTTAATCCGGGAAAATGCGAATTCTTAAGGAAGGAAATTCTCTATCTAGGACATATCATATCGGCAGATGGTGTTTCACCAGACCCAGAAAAAATTCGAGCTATGGTCGATTATCCAGTTCCAAAAACTACGGAGGAGGTAAAGCGATTTGTCGCATTTGCTAATTACTATAGGAAGTTCATTAGAATTTTGCAGAAATAGCCCAACCGTTAAATAGTCTGAGTCGTAAAGGCAAAACTTTCAGTGGACAGACGAGTGTAAACATGCATTCGAAACACTAAGGCAGGCGTTGGCAAAGCCTCCCTTGTTACAATATCCAGATTTTTCAGAAGAAAACGAGTTTGTGCTCAGAACAGATGCTAGCGGATACGCATTAGGTGCGGTTTTGTCAAATTCAAATGACAGACCGGTCGCCTTTGCTTCCAGAACATTAAATAAGGCAGAAAGGCTTTATGCGACGGTAGAGAGAATTGCTCGGGATAACATGGGCAGTAAAGCATTTCAGGCCATATCTCTATGCCAGAAAGTTTAAAATTTTAACCGACCAATCGTCCGTTAATTTATTTATTTAATTTGACAAATCCGTCAAGCAGGTTAACGAAATTTAGGTTAATATTAGAAGAGTACGATTTTACGGTACATTATGTCAAAGGTTCAGAAAATGTGACAGCAGACGCACTATCGCGTATAGTTATAGAATCTAAAGACTTAAAAGGAATGAATGAAAAAATATGTGAGAGTGTGAATGTGTTAACTAGAGCTCAAGTTAGAGATAGAGCGGGTTTTGTGTCAAAACCAGAACTAACCACAACCATGGAGAAAAAAGACGTACAGACCGGAGGCGATAGGCTTGATCACCCTGTTGTAGCCGAGGTTTTAAAACGTCCCAATGACACGATTGAATTAAAAGTAGTGTCTAAAACAGAGTTTGCAAAACTTAAAAAATTGCAATTTTACCAGTACTGTGATAATTTTATTTACAATGTGAATTCAAAACTATGTATTTTTACCAGAACAGTCGATCAGCGTATGACTTAGGTACATCGTTGAGACATCTGGACAAATGGTGCATAGAAAATAATATTCCGGAAATATATATATATATATATATATATATATATATATATATATATATATATATATATATATATATATATATATAATAAAAAATGCACAAAGTGCAGAATTTTAAATTTACTAAGTAAATGTAAATCGCATATGTTAGAACTGACTATAAAAATAAATATAGTTCGGGATGCGGAACGTATAACAGATAAAAAATTAAGACATATAATCTTAAATGATTTTCACACGTTACCAACAGGTGGTCATGCGGGTGTACAACGCATGTACAACAATATAAGGAAACGATATTTTTGGGCAGGTCTCAAAGGAGACGTAAGCCACTTTGTCAAAAACTGTGATAATTGCCAAAGGTATAAGCATTCAAATCCGAAGAAGGTACCAATGGTAATAACAAGTACGGCTAAATCGGCATTCGAAAAGGTTGTACTTGACCTTGTAGGCCCTCTACCTGAGGATAGCCAAAATAAAAATACATTTTGACGCTTCAGTGCGACTTAACAAAGTTTGTGGAAGGATATCCAATAGAGGATAAGGAAGCTAAAACAGTAGCAAAGGCATTCGTAGAAAATTTTATACTACGATATGGGATACCTTGTGAAATCTAACGGACCAAGGTTTTGGAAGTTATGTCTAGCACGTTTAAGGAAGCTTGTAAACTATTAGGAATCCAACAGTTAAATTCTACAGCATACCATCATGAAATGCTTGGAGGTCTGGAAAACTCACATAAACATTTGGGTGCGTATTTGCGTATGCAATTGTCAAAATATAAAGAAAGTAATTGGAGCGATTGGGTATCGTATTGGTGTTTTTCATATAACAACACGGTAAACACCTCAACACGCTATACACCATACGAGCTTGTATTTGGTAAAATAAGCAAAATCCCGTCAAACCTTACTAATCAAATCGATCCTATTTATAATTTTGAGGATTACCCATTTGAGTTGAAATTTAGATTGCAGACTGCGTGGAATGACGAAGAAATAACTTAATTGTTTCAAAAACTAAGCGCGTAAACTCCAATAAAAGATGCAATAGCTATAATTATAAAATCGGAGACATGGTCCTAATAGAAAACAAAAATGTAGAAAATAAATTAGCACCTTTGTTTAAAGGTCCATTTAAAATTTTAGATATTAAGAATACCAATGTAGTTTTAAATGTAAATAATAAGCCTAAGGAAGTACATAAAAATATTATTAAACCTTATTTTTAAGTCTTAAATTGTACATAGTATATAAGATAGCAGAATGAAAAAAAAGTTCAGAAAACATTTTTTTCAACTTTTGCGGGGAAGGTGTAATGGATTCATGACAAAAGGCTAAGGTTAGTTCCTAGTACTTGTTAGGTCATCAGTCTATTGCACGTATCAAAGCCATTGACCGTGAAGGCTAACAGATACTTATAATGTTATGTTATTATTTAAATATTAGTTTATATAACAAGACTGATATATTATTGTAAACTGTGTATATTAAATGATGTTTGTTTAATGTTTAAATATATATATATAAACTTGATTTATACACATTAAGATTAGATACGATTAGATATAATTAGATATATTTAGATGCAGTAAGATAAGTTTATACCATTTTTATATATTTATATTAAAGTATGTTTTATACAAAGTCTCTTGTTTGACTTCTTGACGTGTACCAGATACTACGAACCAAGTACAAAGCAGAAGTACACCACATGGCGACCCTGCCATGAGAAGTACACCACAATGCCATGACAAGAAATAACAAAACTTTAATAATAAGCAAGCAATAAAAAAGGTAGGTGAAATAAAGTAAAAAATATACAGGGTATCCCAGATTATGTGCGCAATTTCTTGGAATCTAATAAAAAACCCAAAAATATTATGACAAGTTCCCATAAACTTTTTTCCTATGACCTCCCCTACGGACGCCCCTGGAAATCGTTTCTGTTTAAATAACTTTTAAAATACTAGGCGTGATTTAATATTGTTTTAATATGATGGTTACTAGATAAGTCTTTTTAAAAAGAACCCATCAAAATCATATTTGGCTTATTTAGTTTGCCAGGGACGGACTGGCTCTAACACAATAATAGCAATTTTTTTAACACCTTGTATGATAAAGGCTCGACAATATTATTTTTGGATAGCTTTAACCTTAACATAAAAAAAGTATTCCTAATTGACCTCGATAAAATCAACTTTCTACGAGAAATAAAATATCATGGTTGGTAATTTTTTTACATGATACAGGGTGTTTTCTAATTGTACGTCAATATTTAAGGAGGTAATTTTTGGCTCCAATTTAAGTAGAAAACTTTATATAAACGTGTGTCCTAAACGTCTTAACTGTCTTAACTTTTGAGATACAGGGTGGTAACATTTTTAAAAATAAATCATTTATTATTAATATATGTAATACCACTTAAGATATTTTAATGAAATTTGGCATACATTTACTATGTATTAAGAAGCATTTTTAAGTATACTACTTTTTTTTATTTTCACCAGTGGCATTCGTGCAGAATTTGACCTGTCTATTTTGGCAAAAAAAAGGGTACACTAAAAAATGCTCCTTGATGCATAGAACATGTATGAGAAAGTTCATCAACACATCTAAAGTGGTATTACAGATAATAATAAAAAATGATTTATTTTTAAAAATTTTACCACCCTGTATCTTAAAAGTTATAACGTTTAGGACATACGTTCATATAAAGTTTTCTTCTTAAAATAGACCCAAAAATCGCCTCCTTAAATATTGACGTACAATTAGAAGAATACCTTTTTTAGTTTAAGATTTAAGCTATCCAAAAATAATATTGTTAAACCTTTATCATACAGGGTGTTAAAAAATTGCTATTATTGTGTCCCTGGCAAACTAAATAAGCCATAATTATGATTTGATGGGTTTATTTTAAGAAGACTCATCTGGTAACCATCATATTAAAACAATATTAAACAAATTTAACCTAAATTTTACTGGCCCAAGCAGTGAGCCATTTATTTATTGTCTTTAAATAAGCCATGTCTTTGTGCTGATATCAAAAAAGACGGTTTAATAAAATTGTGTCTAATTTATATACTATAATAATTTATTAATACTTAATTTATTTTAAATCATAAATACAGTAATAAATTTAATTTATCCATTTATCATTTTCATTTATTGTACCTCCAAAATTACCCACGAAACAACAGAGGAAAATAGTTTATGAGCGTCAACTAATCAAGCTTTAGTAAAGCATTTGAGACTTTTTGTGAAATGTACGCAATATATGTATTTTGTTAAATTACTGAACAAACTTTAGCAAAATTAAAAAAAAATAGTAAAAGTATAGAAACCATAATTAACATTAAAAATAGCTTGATCATGATAAAGATATTGACTTGCAAATTATCCAAGCTGTTTCTAAAAATTCCAAGATTTCCGTAGGAAAGAAATATAAAGAAAAGTAATACCTGGAATTAAACGACACTGTGCTTGCAAATTACACATTGAATTCTGGAGACATTAATAAATATATCGGCAAAAAATTATTTGTTTAAGTTTCTTTCTAAAAAAGGACAGCTGGCTTAGGAATCCTATCTTTTTTATTATTTTGTATGTCAGTTGTAAAAAAATTTTGGGTTACATACCCAAAGGTCAAATTTTATTAGTTTTATGTGATACATATTTTGTTTCTATTTAAAAACAAAAGTAGAACCAACTTTAAAAATTTTCTTTGATTTGTCCTAAAAATGATCCGACGCAAAAATTATCCTTTACTGGTAACATCCTTTGTAGTATAAATGGGTAGGTTAAACTGACAAATCTACCTAATATTAAGGCATACTACTTACAAAGCTGCATCACTGTGTTCTAGGATATTACACACATATAGTGTGTATCAGACAAATGGAATAATTTCGATAATAAATAAATAGGGATGCGTTCAAAAAAACGTTTGGACACGTCGATTGGCATTTTAAGTCACGCCTTTCTAGTAACAAAAACGTTTTAAAGATAGTGTGTCATGTAATAGTAGCCAATACCAATTTTCTTAATGTTAATGCAACACCCTGTATATTATTTATTTTATTGGATTCCTAAGAATATTCTATACATATTTCATGTAGAATATCTTGTGCCTACCCTTAAATGTTTCGAAAATTTAAAGTGCTTTCAGATTTATTGCTTTTGCATACTTGCCAGGTACTTGAGGATTACTCTTTGAGCATATACCTACTAGAGGCAGCCTAGTCGCTTGGTCATGAAAACAAGCGTGCAATAGAGAAGGAAGAATCAGGGTCGTATTTAGGCGGAGGCGAGAGGGGCGCCCGCCAAGGGCGCACCTAGCTGGGGGCGCAAAATCAGCTATGATTTTTTTTATATCAGTTCTCAGTAGCGTAGTCATATCATTATTTTTATTGACAAAATTAATCAAATAATAAAAATTACAACAGAACAATTTTATAACAAATTTTGAACTTAGATACTTAATTTATTTATTTTTAATATATAAGGACTGAAAAAATGTATGAATAATTATTAAAATATCAATTTATTCTGATGTCTACAGCGACAATGTAACTTATTGATTTTTTTTAAATATTTAAACTGCGGATAAATCGGTATTTCATAAATTGGGAGCAGCTTTAGTTCTTTTTTTTTTGTTGCATATTATTTAATTTATAAAAGTTGTTGAAAAATTTGTTCCAACAAAGGTAATTGTTTCTCTAATATCGTCGCAAATCAACGGCCTGTGACAGATTTAGCCGCGTCAGACATAAAAAATTCTAGTTTTTACTTTTTTGCTCTGATTTTTACAAAAGCGAACGTCAGCGGATAAGATACCTAGTTTTTCAACCTATGGAGTTGTAAATAAATGTGTATCTTTTGATAACAGCAGCCTGGAAAGGGGTTAAAAGTATGTAAAATGATTTTAAGGTAGGATTCATCCATTTAATACGTTCAAGCAGCTTGGAAATTTGTTAAAAGTAAGGTCCAGTGTGGGACATCAGCCATTTTCTAAATAATAGAACAATTAGAGACAGTCTGTGGATACAGCGGCATCATACTAAGTTAAGTTAGAGATTTGACTAATAGTTGTTAGAACTGAAGAAATAAGTTGTAGTTTGGTGAACCCTACATGTTCTTTTTTTTTAATTTATTTGGTAATAAAACTGTTTATTTAAAACAATTAACCAAACCTATATCCATTATTTAATCAAGCACCCCAATATACAGTCCACTATCAGTAAGTAATTCTCTAGCTCCTTATGTATGAGGAATTTTTAAAAACACGATAGTTTCCGATACAAAAGTATAAATGTTACGTTTTAGTAGGCCTGCTACGCACAGTACTTTTGTAACTACGATTTTATTGAGAAAATTTATTGTAAGTTTAATCATCCGCAAATAAAGATGTATAGTTAATTTACAGTCCACTTCTTTTAGTCAGGTACAAACAGTTGTTTTATGTAAATCATGTCCCTACGCTAATATTTTTAAATACTGAAAATAAATAGTTTGATACAAATTCCACCACAATATTGGTATTTTAAAGAAACAAAATTCTCGGTTCAAAAAGCTTTAAACCTACAACTTTGCACTTTAATTTTATAAAATATTCGGAGAATAACCTCCTGAATCTCTGTTTTTGTTGGGGATTATTCCATACTCTCCGAATCCGTCGGCCTGTAGAGGGAGGGGCGCAAATGTTACGGTAGATACGGTCCTGGGAAGAATAGGTGTATAAGCTTTCTATCTCACTCCAAGTGCTGATTGGTCGGCAAGGAAGATATAAATATATACCTCTTTCTACATGCTGATTGGTCGGCAATGTATATTTGCCTATCCGCTGACTAATCAGAACGCAAAGAGGGAAATGTTATACATGTATCTTTTCATCTGTTTCGCACGCTAGTTCGTACGGTCGAGCGGCAAGGCTGCCTTAAATAGGTACTTAGGACTAACACTCAAGTAAGTGACAAGCATGCAAAGGCAATAACTGCAATATATCTAAAAACGCTTTATATTTCCGAAACAGTCAAAGATAGGTATGTGACATTAAGGACGAAATATGTCTAGAATGTTCTGAAGATGCCAAATATTAAATTATATACAGATTATTGCATTTAAATTAAAAAAGTTGGTATTGGCCACTGTTACATGACACACCCTTTATATAAAGCCTTTATTAGGAAACATGCGCAACTAAAAATACCAAACGACGAGTCCGAGCGTTTTTTGAATACGATCCCATTTATTTAATACAAAATTTATTCCATTTGGCTAATACAAACATAATTTCGACAAATGTCTTTAAAATAGTAATATTTACCTTTTTGAATAAATCCTATTACACATTTAAAAATAAATACATGTGTAATATTATTTGACATAGTGTCTAATATTTTATTTAAAACCAAAGTTAAAAAATATATTTTTTTATAAAAATATTTTTTTCTTAAATTTTATATAAAGTAATAATTATGTTAAACTATTATAAAAGCGTACGATATGAAAATTTTAACATTTTGACTTACTGGTCACGTATGTCTAGACCGATTCGTTATCTATCAGAGGCGTACGTCATCTACGAAAGCAGAATAATGTCATTCTTTCTTCCGACATACATAAAAATCACATTTTAAATTTCTCCAGGGAATATCTTTATTTGCCATGAATAAGAAAATATTCCCCGCTGGAATGTCTCTTTATTTAAACCACATGATGTTCGTGGCTCATGATTATTTTATTTTAATATTTGTTTAGTGTTTTATACAAAGTAATTTTATTGTTAGTTTATTTTTCTTACTAGTTTAGTTACTTAGTTTATATATATATATATATATATATATATATTGTAATAACATGTCTGAAATCTTTAATTAAAAATAAATTTCATAAGGGACAAATTGGCAAACAACAAGATTAAAGGGAAAAAAGTCTATTTTCATAAGATAAAAGGGGGCATAATTATATAAAATAACTAATTTTTATTTGTAAATATGAAATAAAGATCCACAATCATGGGAAAAACAAAAATAAGTAAAAAATTTGCATAAGAAATGTCTTAGATAGAAAGTTGATATTTCTAGTATCGGAGCGAAAGGAAAAAACTCCATAATTCTCATAAAAAGCAATTTTTCTCAATTAAAATATATGAAACAAAAGTATATAGACATATATAAAGATAATATAAAGGAATAAACAGATTTACCGAGAAAGGATAAGAATTATGGTATAAAACATAAACAATTTTTATGACACGAAGGTCAAATATGTAATATGGCATATTTCTTTAATATCATTAGATATTAAGTATAGATAAGTTTGTAAATAGATAGAATAGGGTAATTTTAAGAAGTAAACAGAATTTTGTCAAAGTGGAAGGATTATAAAGGACAAAAAAATCCATAACAAAATTCGTTTCGAACTAAAAGTGACAGTGCGACATGTTTTAACCAAAAGTTCAACGGCGCGAAACGGGAATAACCACAATTACAATAAAACAGTGATAATAAACTCTAATTAATAATAAAATTAAAAGATATTCAAAAGAAAATTAGATTTAAGGGTATAAATGGACTTTAGAAAGTAAGGTGAACAATACTTGTCCCATGACAAGGCAATAAAGCCATTTCTAGCCAATTGTAAACATAGCTCATAGGTTAAATTATATGTATAAGTTGTAGAATATTACATTTAATTATTATCAAGCATTAGTTTTAAGTAAATAAGTGAAATAGGAGATAAAAAAGGAAATATAACAAAATAATAGTATCAAAATTTACTGACATTAAGTGACTCATCATGAAAATTAACAATTAAAAACAGATTAGGGCATATTAAAACATATATCATTTCAAAGCCAAAGCCTCAGAGAAGAAATTTCGGGATATTACGACAGCTAAGATATAATTATAAAACAGAAAATTTTATCCAAAGTTAAAAATATCAAGTACCAGAATCCATATTTTTATATCAATTTTTTGTCTAGTAGTCTGGATTTTGGCAGACATATTTAAAATATATTCTTTTGTTTCGGAGGGTATAAATAGCAAACACCCCCGAAAACGAGAGATTCGTCAGTTTTCACTTGCTGTAGTCACCTCGCTGCTCGGGAAAAAATAAACAAATGAAATGAAAAGTTAACCCTACTTTTGAAAGAATAAAAAACAAAATAAGTTGTAAAAGAAAAGTAATTCAAAGTGTTGTTAAGGGAATATTTTAGCAAATAATTTAATAGTAAATAATAATATAAACAAATACAAACCTTTAAAATAACAACGACGAATCCAAAAAGGTCAAGAAGACAACAAATTGGGAAATTTTCATAATCCAGCCAAACTACATGTTCCAGTTCCAATAAATTAGATAATTTGGTAATCATAATATAAATCCAGGACAAGAAAACAAACAAATTCATTTTTATATCCTTTTTATCAACAAATTCACAGGATAAAAAGGTATTTTTAGAATTAAGAATTATGAAAGTGTCAATGACTTGAACTATTAAAAATCATTTGAACTATTTTACCAGCGTTTTCCATTGGTGATAGTTAATTTAATATAGCGTATTCCATTGACAATAGTTAGTTTTAAAAAGGGAATTTTAGGTAGTAAATCTCCATTGTAATAAATTTTAAATTTGAAATTTTAAAATAGTTATTAAAATTATTAAAAACAAACGTCATAAATATAATTTGTTTTAATTAAATTTATTTTAAGTAATAAATAAAATATATTTTAACAATAGGACTTTGATTTATCCAAGTTGAATAAAAAAATTTAGAAAATTAAAAATAATTTGCCAGAACTCAAAGGGATAGGAGTCTAGAGATAAAAATAGTAAGTATTAGCCGAGGTATTTATAAAAATAAAATAAATAACAATAACAAACTTACACCTAGTAACGATTTCGCTACAAAATATATATATATATATATATATATATATATATATATATATATATATATATATATATATATATATATATATATATATATATATATATATAATATATATATATATATATATATATATAATTGGGCGGTTTAGATAAACGTTTTAAAAGTCCTGCTTAATTCTGCTCTTGGACATACCTTATTTTACAAATTTATTATAAATATAAAATTATTTGTATAATTTAGCACATGTTTGTATTTATTATCTAAAATTAAAGTTTTCGCTTTACCCGTAAATAATTAAATAAATAAAGTCGTAAAATTACTAATCAATTAAATATTCTCTACCAATCCAGTGATTATTATTTTTTTTTAAATTACTTATTTTCTTTTAATATAAGTTTAGTAATCTATTTAAAAAACTTTTTAAAACACTCAAAAAATACTTACATATTTTTATTTAACAATTGTCTTTGGGTTAAATTATATAATTTAGCCAAATCTGTTACTTGGTATCTATAGTCTTTAACATTTAAAAAATCATAAACCTGACCAAACAATTCAAGAGGATAGACTACACCAACGGGTGTTTGCTTTGCATCAAATAGGCACAATTGATTTATAGTTGTAGGGTAAATTATTGTTTGAATATTCCAGCAAACCATAAGGTGTATGATTGACTCTGAAAACAATGTGAAATAGCAGACTATTTAGGTTTTATTGGTTAAGAGTATTTTAATACATAAATATAAAAAAATAAACATAATTACCAAACTAAGAAAAATAAGTCAAAATATGTATGCAGTGTGTATGCAGAGATATTTCGTTGAATTTTGACGGCAATAAAATCTAAATTATCTTTTTGGTCATAAACAGACCCGAAAACTGTAATATTGGCGGTCAGAGTCGGAATTTAAAATTTAATTTACCTGCACTGTCTAAATATCTAAATATAATATAATAGTCCTAACTAAAGTTTTATGGTTTTAAGTCTGTTATCTTTAATATCTTGTTCCGATGCTAAAGAAATAATCGAAAATGTATACGAGTCTTTGCTATCAAGAGATTTTAGCTCTGGCGATGCTGTAGCCGAGACGTGTGCTTTGACAAAATGTGTGGATGAGAGTGATTTGGATCTATTAAGAAGAAAAATTTATGAAATGTATGAAGGACAAACAATACCTACTTTTGTTTCCCTAAGAAAAAGACTCATTAAAGACGAAACAAATATTTCTTGTAGCGTATCTAGCTTAAGGAACATTTTACTTAAAATGAGTTTTAAGTATAAGACAATAATTAATAAACGTCAAGCAATCATGGAATCTCAACGTTTACGGGAATGGCGTTATCGATTTTTAATTGCTATAAGACAATATAGGAATGAAATTCGACAAATAATTTACCTTGATGAAACATGGTTCGACACTCACGATACTGCACAAAAAGGTTGGAGTGACTCCTCAAGAAATTGTAACACCAAAGCACCCTCAAATAAAGGCAAGAGGATAACAATAATACATGCAGGCTCAGAAAATGGCTTCGTTCCGAACTGTCTGCCTCTGTCAGCTAAAAATATAGCAGATTCTTCTCTGGATTGCCACCAAGCACTAACGCACAACTGTTTGAGAATTGGTTTGAGTACCGGCTTCTTAAAAATATTCCTAAAAATAGTGTTATTATTATGGATAATGCTTGTTATCACAGTCGTCAAGTAGTCAAGTTGCCTAGTTCCAATAGTACTAAAGCCGAAATTAAAAATTTTATGTTAGATAATAATATATATTTTGAAGAGACTTACACAAAGCGAGACATCTTAGAATTATTAAAAGCTTTTAAAATAAATAAAGAATATGTGTGTGATAAACTCGCAATGGAAAATGGACATACAGTGTTGCGTCTACCTCCGTACTATTGTGTTTTTAACCCGATTAAACATATATCGCATCAATTAAAATCGAATGTTCGAAGAAATAATACTTTCCCCAACATTAAATACATCTGTAGTGGAATTAATAAAAAGTGTAGTAAATGATATTACTGCTGATAGTTGGAAAAACTCCATTCAGCATGTTATAAAGGTAGAAAATTCTTACGTGTCTATGAATACTAATGTTCAGCCATTAATAATAAGTTTAGACAATGATAGTGATATTGAAACCGAACTTAATTTAGAGTAAGTTAGAATAAATTAGCAAATTTTTGTATTTTATATTATGCTCCTATTCTAATATTAGTTTTATTTATGTGTCTAGCTTAAATTTTATTAAACTCGTTTTTCGGTACTTATTAACCCTTCGCCAATAAAATATTATTCTTAATTCAATTAGTAAGTTTCATTTAAAATTCTATTTAATCTCATTCTCAAGCTGACCCTGTCCCCTTGATAAGGTCGGACCTTACACAATGGGGCTTAATGCTATGATTTATTTATGGTGGCAAAAGCCAACGGTATTTCTTTAATTTTACTATACTTCTATTTTTTTCTTTAATGTCTTTGTGCTGAAATTTTTAAACTCAATAATACCATTGATTAAATTAAAAGTTACGTAAGTTTTCAGTGCATAATTTGACAATGTTTAATTTTTTCTTTAAATTAACAAAAAATACCGTACAATATTTTAAATGCCTATAAATTAAATTTGCAAAGCAATAAATAAAGTTTTAGTAAACCAAACATTGCAAAATAATGTAAAATAATTATTGTAGCTGCTATAATTTTAGCTGTACATCAATATATATTTATATATATATATATATATATATATATATATATATATATATATATATATATATATATATATATATATATATATATATATATATATATATATATATATATATATATATATATATATATATATATATAACAAAACAAAACGCAATTTTGTTTTATTATATAGGTAATCTTTAACACTAACTTATAAAAACCACTTTTACTGGGTTACTGAGTACAAACTTAGATACTAGATAACATTATTAAGACTTAAACGTGTTTAATCAATTTGACATCAGCCTGACTTGGCTTTAAAGCCTCTTAAAAGGACAAAAAAGAATTACTTTTAATCCCTTTATACCTCTTTTATACTACTTTCTACCCTACTTCTGTATAACGTAATATCTTAATAACGGGAAAAATTTATTTCAGGCTAAAAATGTGACTTGGAAAGCCATTTCAATAAGGACATAATAGCATTTTGTGGATTTACCTTCGTATTAAATATTTTTCCTGTAACGGTTTTGACGAAATAACAATCGAGAATAAACTTAAGTAAAAATAAAAAAGGTATTTAGGTTATTGTAATAAATAAATATAAAGTAATTAAAAATATTTATTGAACAGGGTTAAATGTGGGAGGGGTTGAAAAATTACTAAGGAAAAGATGATTTGTAAGTACTTTTAATAAAAAGTAATTTAACTAAAAGCTTGAATTGTATACCTTTCTGCGTGTAGACTACTTAAAATCCAAACAAGTCATAGTAACCTGAAGTACAATATATTTTTTTATATTAAATGATTTTATATAAAATGTTTTTTTTAGGAATTAGACTTATTTGGTTAATTTTTTAATATCTTTGTTGACCTAATTTTATTAAAATTGTCTTCAACACCATATCTTCGCTTATAATTTTTACGGCCGAGTGATGATCGCTTTGTTAGCAATGGACTTAACAATTTTTAAATTAAACAAAGAGTGAAAAATGAGAAAACTTAACAACGCAGCACATTTTTAAACATTTAATGGTAACTAGATAACAAGAAATAGTTTAGTTCGAAATTTTGGGTTTAAAATTAATTAAGCCTAAAAAAGATTTAAAAAATAATTACCTTGCACTTTTGCACAGAATATGAATAAAATTGGTTCAGCACAACAAGGTTTTTTATATATTTTCTTTAAAAACAAGTAAAACAATATATAGCTCGAATGACCAATACTGCAGAACTTCTTCTAATTTGGGTTTTTACAAGGTTCTTTAATATAATTCATGCCTACTAAATTTTATTGATACATTTCGGTAGATAGATTCATCTAGAGTAGACAAAGTATTTGCTTTATTTTCCTAGAAAATTAATGTTTTAATTTAATAAATATTATTAAAACAATTTATTTGCAAGAATTTTATTACTTACTGCTTTTTAATTAATGGAAGAGACACTGCTATTAGGTTCTACTTTTAATGAAAATCAACGTTTTTACAATTTAAAAAGAACAAGCAAAACTTTTTATTATTAAATATTTTTAACATTCTTCTTACTACTATTTTCTTACAACTAACGACATCTATACTTTTGTATTAGAAACAGAGTAACCCTTCCAACATCCTAAATTCTGAAATCTAAAAGTATTGACATTTTTAATAACCAGAACCTAACTTATAAAATTTTTCTTTAACATTAATATCCATCTATTCTCTTTAAAACAAAAAAAAAACAAATAATTTCATATCATAACTAGGTATTACCAGAGTTTATTAATCTTAAGGGGGTATAACATCCGATATTGAAAAACTTTTCTGTGACGTCAAGAAGGGCCCATTTCGGCCATGTTGGATTTTATGCCGGACAGAGGCGTAGAACTGAGGTGAAAACGAAAAACTGCTTTTATTCCGACGAACAAAATTTATATTTCAAAAATTAAAATTTAAGCGACATCACGACGATGGCGTACCTTTTCAATGGTACCTACTACATTAAATATTTTAAAAATGAGAAAGAAAATAAAATGTTGTAGAAAATACTGACGATTGCTAATTTATTATAATTATTAGTACTTACTCTATTTTTAAACACACGATATTGAATTATTAACACCTTTTTTTTATAATCCCATCTATATTCGACATTTATAAAATTTATGAGAAGTAAAAAGTTTGGGGTTTTTAATTATTTTTTTATCTTGGAACAGTCCGCGAAGGCTGAGGCCTAGTATTAACGCACCGTGGGTGTCTGAAGTGTGGTAAGAGGAGTTTATTCACAGAGACTTAAATTCTGCAGGTAGCAAGTTCCCTAGTTTGACACTCTAGGAATGAGGGAAC
>JAHBCN010004584.1:0-62531 GCA_019359885.1 Listronotus oregonensis
GAATCTACCGTGCAAGTACCTAAGGGTCCGTTCTTTGCGTCCATTTTTTTTTAAAAAAATAAAAATTGCAGATAAAAAGAGCACATTTTGTTTAGAAATTTTAAAAAAAAAAAATCCTTTTTTGCAAAGAAAAAACTAGAAAAACACTTTTTTTTTAAAGGGTTAAAAAAAAAAAGGTAAAATTTTTGCGATGTTGTCTTTTTAAAAAAAAAAAATTTAAATTTATTTTTAAGGCATTGTGGATTAAATAATAAACATCTGGAAGTGGTGTCCACCCTTTTTTTGCCTAAAAAAAATCAAAAAATCAAGATATCGATTTTTTTCCTTTTGTTCGACGGTGCATTTGTGATAAACAAAAATTTACAATTTAACGAGGAACACCTAAGGGGAACTAACCAGAAGCCAACCAGAACTAGGTAATAGTTTAGAAGTTTTTTGTTTTTTAAAGTTCTGGCAACATTGCTTATTAAACCGGGACACGTCAACAGAACGGCATCGTATCATCTCTTTCTAATGTTTTTTTTTCTCACTTTTTTTAATGTTATTTGGCCATTATTTTTTATTTTTTTTATAGGGGAAATAAAGAAATTATTTTATTTTGTAATAATGTGAGTAAAAAATCTTTTTTCCCAGACCCTATGTCTTTTTTTAAATGGTGTAACAAAAAAGAAAAAAAGATATTTATCAAAATATTGCTTTTTAAAAAAAATTTTTAAAAAAGGTTAAACAAAGCCCTTAAATATTTTTTTATCTTAAAATTTTTAGTTAAAAATTTTTTGGGGGTTTTAGCACATACCCCCCACGTAAGGAAATTCACCATCTGCAGCATCGGTTCCATTAACTTTTTTTAAACTTGGTTTTGCGTTAACTATAAATTAAAAAACAAATACCTTGTTAAAAAATACACTTTGTTGGGGATAATAGTAAAGCATAAAATATTTTTAAAAAACAATGGTAGTTGTAAACAAGTAACACCCCCTTAATAGTTTTTAGCTAATGAAACAGCACCTACCATCACCCAGAGCCCCAAAATTTTTTTTGGGTGGTATTTATTTCATGATTTCCGTTTCCCCGGTAAATTTTAGTGATATATAAGGCTTAAGGTAGTTCCCCCCTTTTACAGTCTTAGACAAAATTACCCCCTTTTATAATAAGAAACCCCCCGGGGCCCCCTCCACAACTCAAATCGAGATTGGGATGAACATCTTTATCTTCGTCTCTTCCATGACACCTGCGCCGAACTCGCCCATTTCTCTCTAGAAAAAATTAATTGTTGAACGAGCCGGGATTATACGGGGATTCAGGGGATTTTTCCTTTTGTTTCGGGGGAACCAAAAAAAAATTTTTTGAAATTTCACGGCCATAACAGGTAATAACCCTTTTTTTTAAAAAAATTTTTTGGAAAAGTCACGGCCAGATCTCCGAAACCAAGGCAACATTGAAATTTTAAAGGGAAAATTTTTTTTATTGATTTTTGGGATTCTACAAAAAATTTCTAAGTAGGTTTTTTTCTTTCCATACCTATATTTTTTCCCTTTTTTAAAAAGAAAAAAATTTAATTTTTTTTTTAAAAAGGCAAACCCCCCTTTTTTAAAAGGTTTAATTTTCCCCCTTTCCCCAAACCCGGGGGCGGATACTAAAAATTTTTTTTTTAGGGGGTTAGAAAAACGCATGTATTTAATGTAGTTTCACATTCTGTTATAGCAATATATTTGGGGGTTTTCCCCCCAAAAAATTTGCATTTTTACCGATATTAAATAATATTAAAAAAAAAATTTTTTTTAAAAAACAACATACTGTATTTTATCCTTTTTTTTAAAAAGACCTTTTTTACCTACAAAAAGCCATAAGTTTCTAAAAACCCCTCTGCCCCCTTTTTTTTAAAAACAAACAAATTTTTAAATTTTTTTTTCCCTTTTTCCCCATCTACTCGTACAGTAAACCACCGGCAATTTACAATTTACCTAGGTAGGCCATGGAAATTTGTTTTTTTTAAAATTTCTCTAAAAACTATTTGAAAAAAAAGGTAAAAATTATTTATTTTTTTTTTAATTTAAAAAGAAATAAAGGGTTTTAAAAAATTAAAATTTGCTTATTTTTAAAAAAAGGTGGCAAATGGGTTTTTGAAAGATGTATGGACATTTTTTTAGGTAAATTATTGGTCTTTCAAAAATGGGAAAAAAAACAGTATTTGTTTTTTAAAAAAAAAAGGGGTTTTTAAACATTATTTAATATCGGAAAAAAAAGAAAATTTTTTTGGGGCACCCTGTAGGAAAATTGTTAATCCATGTAGATCTTTTTAAAAACATGCATTTCTAACACCAAAAAAAAAAAAAGTATCCAACTCTTAAACACGTAAAATTTAAAACCTTTTTTTCAGGGATTTTTTTCCCTTTAAAAAAAAAATGATTAATTATTTTCTTAAAAACGGTAAGATAAATAAAAATTTAAAAATTAAATTTTGTGTAGAATCCCCAAAAAAGCAATAAAAAACAAGGGGGGGTTTTTTTTTAAAAAATTTTTAAAGTTCCGTTGGTTTCGGTTAGATCTGGCAACGCTGCACTTCCCAAAAAAAATTTTTAAAAAAAAAGGGGGATTACCTGTTATGGGGGTTTTGCCAAATTTCAAAAAATTTTTTTTTTTTTCCCCCGGGGAAAAAAGGACACTCAACGTGAATCACCCCCTTTTAAATACCAGGACGGATCATTGTATTTTTTCCCATTTTAAATTTTTTAAATTTTTATGCAGTATTTTGAATGGACCCTAAGTTTAGCCATGTTCCAAATAAGACCGAATATGCTTTTTCCAAAAATTAGAGCTTCTCAATGCTTGAAAATATTATTTTTTTAGGAGACCCATAAACACAAAACGTAAGGTTTTTTTCTTAATTCTTAGTCTTCGTAATCTTTTTCACTATTTTACACATTTTGGACCCACCTAATCCTAATATTTTCCTTTTCCCCCAAGGGGGGAAAAAAAAAAAAAGCCCCTACTTTTTCTTAATAACAAAAAAGACCTAGTAAACTTTCAAAAATAAATATCTTTTTAACACAACGGTCCAAAAAATTTGGGTTTTTTAAAATTTTTCCAATGCTTTGAATTATGTTGCATTATTTTTTAAAAAAATCTAAAACCGTTTTGAGATTTTTCGAAATGGGGGGATGGCTTTATTCAACATAACATATATCGACAATGTTAATTATGCAAAATTTTTGAAAAAAAAAAAAATTTTTTTTTTAATTAAAAAAAAACCCTATTTTTCATTTTTATTTAATTTTTAAAAAAAAGCCCGTTTTACGAGTAAAGACTTAAGTAACCGGTTTTTTAAAAAAAAAAAAAAATACTAAACCTTTTTTATTGAAAACCGGCAATTAAACGACGTAAAAAAAATTAAACTTTTTAACATATTGATTATAACTAATTAAAAAAGAACAAAATATTTTAACAAGGGAACTAGAAATTATTTTTGTTTATCTTATGATAATTTTATTATTTTTTTTAAGGATTTTTTATTTTTAAAAGAATACGACGGACAATTTTTTTTTGTTACTAAATCTTTTGTTATTTTTGAAGTTTTAACTAGGGGACTTGCACGTTTTCTAAATATCCTTGTATTTTGTAAAACAATTTTGATATGATTAAAAAAAGAATTACTGAAGAATGGCAATTTTAAAAAGGTAATTGTCTTGAAAGATTTTTCCCGATTTTGCCCCAAATTTGGTATACAGCGTTTTTTGGGGGCTGTTTAAAAATTTTAAAAAAAATTTTTTTTTAACCTTAAATTAAAAAAACCCAAAACCTATTTTTTCCTTTTTTTTTCACAGAATTCTTGTTTTTTACACAAATAGGCCCCAAATTTTTTCCAAAACCCCTTTTTTAAAAATTTTTTTAATTTATTTTTACATTTTTTCCTTTAATTCAGATCCATTTTCCCCGCCCCAACGGGCCCAAACCCAGTAACACTAGTTTTTTATAAGCAAAATGGTGCGTCTTTGAACTTGAAAGTTCGCAATTTAATGGAAAAAAAGGTTTTAAAAAAATAAAAATAAAGGGTTTTTAAAAAAAAGTTTATAAGTGTAAAAATAAAGAATTTGTACAAAAAAAAGGGGAAATAGGAAAAAAGGTTAGTTTGATTTTAACTTTTCCCAAAAAAAATTTTTTTTAGTTGATCAGCGCCCCAAAAATTAATCTATCCCACGTCACTATACCAGGGGGAGGGCGCGGATTTAAATTTGTCTGCTCGGCATACTTTTCAGGAGACAGGGACGGGAACACCCTCCTTCAACCGCAGTCCGGGCCTGATTACCTACTACAGGAAAACAACACCATTTGGTGATTGGTTGTGATGCGAATGCGCACCACGTCGTGGGGCAGCACCAAATTAACCAAAGGGTAGTATTTTTCAATTACTTTTGGGGGGGAGGAACTTATAGTTAATAATGTAGGGACCGAACCAACCTTTGAACTCGTAAAGAAAAAAAGTCTAGACTTAAAAAATCAACCTTTTTAAGTAATAAAATAACTAATTGGAAGGTATCTTCCGAACCCCTTGTTCGGATCATAGACACATTCGGTTTGATATCGAAACGGGGCCCAGACCTGTGATACAGTATAGAGACTTAAGGAGGGGGGATAGGACGGGGATAAAAATCCCTAGAAAAACCCCCCCAGTCCTGTCTTACCACAAAAAACAATCGCGATCAGATAGAGGTGGCTGCGGAACAGTTGAGAAAATTATCTCCCTATCAAAAAACTGTCCCTTAAAAGGAAAGAAGACAATAGAAACACTCCCGGTGGAAAAAAAAACCTAAAAAAGCTAAGAAAAGAACCGTCGACTATTCAATCGGGCAAATAGGGGGAAAAGGGAGGCATATAAAACCGCCCTAACAACCAACAAGGAAACAGGAAAGCAAAAAAGAATCCTGGGAAAGGCGTGAAGGTACTCCAGCATACCGAGCAGCACTGAACTGGTTTTTTCTAAAACCGGTTAGGAGTTAGGATCACTGGAAAGACCAGACGGGGCCTTTACCGAATCTAGAAGCGACGTTGGGGCTTAAAAAACTCACTTCCCCGGAAGTATAAATAGATAGGCCAGGAAAAAAAGGGGTTAGAAAACAGAAACCCCTTAACCCACCCCAAACCCTCTCTGGGAGATCGATCTGGGGGGATATGCAGATGATCTAGTTCCTAATTAAAGGAAAATTGAAGAGATGATTTCAACCCCTCAGGAAGTACTAAACACCCACAAAGCTGGTTAAAGGGAAAAAATGACAAAAACCCCCAAAAAGGTTTTTTCCCCTTCACCCGAAAGAGAAACCTGATTAACTTGAGACCACCAACTCTACAAGGTGAAACAATACCATTTGCGAAAGAAGCAAAATATCGGGGTTATCCTAGATAGCACTCTTAGCCGGAATTCGCATCTAAAAAAAGTCACCCGTAAGGCGCCCCTATCTTTCTGGACATGCCGCAGGATCTGTGGCAAATCCTGGAGCATGCAACCAAAACAGATGTACTGGCTATACGTGACAGTCATAAGACCAATGATCCCCGTATGGCTCTGTGGCATGGTGGCGCAAGGGACAGGGGCGGCTGACCCAAGCAAAGCTATCTAGCCTACAGGAGACAGGCCTGCCTAATGACAAGGGGCGCTGCGCTCGACACCAACGGCGGCTATGGAAGCCCTCCTAGGACTGCCGCCTCTGCATTTTTACTGCAAGAGAGAGACTCTATCAAGCGGTCAGTAACAAACCGTAGGTGTGTCATCTGGAGAGCACCAGTCGCCTTAGGAATGACCTGACCTGTGACAGACTGGGAATGCCCCCCAGACATAAGGCCTACAGCAACCAATTACAACCGGCCCTACAGTGTAGTCTACCCACAAAGGGAGGACGGGAGTCGAAAAACGACCGACCTGCCCCGGGCTGACATCTGTTGGTACACCGATGGCTCCAAAACCAATGACGGTGTTGGAGCTGGAATATATTGACAGAGGCCGAGGGCAGAGTTTTCCTTTAGCCTAGGCACTCTCGCAACCATATTTCAAGCGGAGGTATTTGCTATTGAGATGTGTGCTAGATCACTGGTTGATCGGACTGCACACGTAAGACAGTTAAAATATTCTCCGATAGTCAAGCACCTCTTAAGGCTCTTGAATCCAGCCGGTGCAATTCGAAACCCTTTTGGAATTGCAAGGATGCGCTGACCAAACTGGGTCAAAACAATAAGGTTAGACTACTGTGGATTCCTGGACACACCGGCCTAGAGGGTAATGAATCCGCAGACCTCCTTGCCAAAAGGGGGGCGGAAAAAAAATTCACAGGGCCGGAACCGGTCATCGGTATATCTTATGGAACGGCCAAGCAGTTCATATCAGCTTGGACACAAAGAGAAAATCTTCGGTACTGGCATGGACTTCCGGGTCTCAGACACTCGAAGGCCTTCATAAGCCCACCGAACCAACAATGTTGGTAGGTAGGTTTAAAGTGGTGAGTATACCACCCTTTCACCGCGACCGATCTGTCTATTTAAACCCAAAAATGTACTGTCAAACTACTGGAGCAATCAAGGGTACACCTTAAAACTCTAGTGGGACTTTACACGAGACACTGCAGATTAAAAAACCACATGCACAAGATCGCTAGCGGAAGACGCCGAGTGCCGCATGTGCATGGAGGGATGAATCGGCAGAACACATTGTTGGCCCCAATTTAAAATAAAATTCGGTCCTTTGGAAGAAAAAAAAAAAAAAGTAGCAAAAAATATTTTTTTAACTCGGGCCCTTTTTTTTTTTTTTTAAAAAAAAAAACCTTTTAAAACCCCCAAACCCTTTTTTAAAACCCCCCAAAAAAAACCCCCCTTTTTTTTTCCCCAAAAAAAAATTTTTTTTTTTTAAAAAAAAAAAAAAGGGGGAAAAAATTTTTTAAAAAAATTTTTTTTGGGGGCCCCCCCCCCCAAAAAAAAAAAAAAGGGGGGGCCTTTTTTGGGGCCCCCCCAAAAAAAATTTAAAAAAAAAATTTTTTCCCTAAAAAAAAATTTTTCCAAAAAAGGTTTTTGGGAAAAAAAAAATTTTTAAAAAATTTTTTTAAACCCCTTTAAAAAAATTTTTTAACCCCCAAAAAAATTTTTTTTTTTTTTTGGGGGGAAAAAATTTTTTTTAAAAACCCCGGGCCCAAAGGGGGGGAAAAAAATTTTTTTTTGGGGGGAAAAAAAGGGCCCAAAAAATTTGGGGGAAAAAAAAAATTTTTCCTTTTTTTTTTTTTGGGGGAAAAAAAAATTTTTCCCAAAAAATTTTGGTTTTTTGGGGGGAACCCCCCAAACCCCCTTTAAAAAAAAAAAAACCCCCCCGGGGAAAATTTTTTTTTCAAAAAAAAAAAATTTTAAAAATTTTTTTTTTTTTTTTTTAAAAAAAACCCAAAACCCTTCCCCCCCGGGGGCAAAAAAAAAAAAAAGGGGGTTTTTTTTTCAAAAAAACCCAAAAAAAAAAAAATTTTTTTTGGGGGAAAAAAAAAAAAAAAAAAATTTTTTTGGTTTTTTTGGGAAAAAAAAAAATTTTTTTTAAAATTTTTTTTTTTTTTCCCCCAAAAAAAAAAAAAAAAAAAATTTTTTGGGAAAAAAAAAAAAAACCCTTTTGGGGCCAAAATTTTTTAAAAAAAAATTTTGGGGTTTTTTTTTTTTAAAGGGGAAAAACTTTTTTTTTTTTTTTTTTAAATTTTTTTTTAAAAAAAAAAAAAAAATTTTTTTTTTTTAAAAAAAAAAAAAAAGGGGGGGGGGGGGTTTTTTTTTTTAAAAAAAAAATTTTTTTTTTTTTAATTTTTTTTTTTAAAAAAAATTTTTTTTTTTTTAAAAAAACCCCTTAAATTTAAAAGGTGTATTTCAGGACTAATTTGTAAAAATAGTGTAAACTATTTCTGAATAACATACTTCGAGTATATACTTTCTAGAGGCGGCCTTACAGCTTGGCTGTGCGAAAACTGTACGTGAGAAAAAAAAGAACGATAAAGGTACCATCTCTTACCCAAAGAGGTATACACCCCGCTCTGCGTGTTGATTGGCCAGCCCCTCCTTGCAGTCCAAGCACGCGGTACTAAAAAAAAGATTTGGGATAACCTTGGGGTTTTTCCCGCGGGCCCAAATTTGGGACGGCCGGACAAGGCTCCCCCTATTAACTATGTAGAAAATAAAAAGCCGTGAATACTATTCTTGAGAGAATGACAAAAGTTTTATAAAGGACACTTTTTTGTATTTAGATTCTACTTTCTTTTTATAATATAATAATAATATATAAAAATACGTTTTAGAAATAGCATCTTACTAATAACAAAAAAATCGTTTTGCGTTATAAATAAATACATACAATAAAAATTAATATTCGATAGGCGATATAATTCAAAAAATTACGATATTTATTAAACTTAATTTGTACTACAATTTACTGTTTCCAGATAAAATTTCCTGCACCAAATTACAAGCATTCAGTGATGTTCCTGGTGCTGATGTTACACCATATCCGCCATGTCCATAGTTATGAACAATTCTTACTAATCTTCCATTTATGTTTTTTCTTTCTTTTTCCACCTTCAAGGAAAACATATTTTATCTTTTATCAAATTAGAATAATAATTTTTAAATTTATATATTCTTTTAAATGTAAACAATAAATCTTACCCTCACAACATTTCTATGTGGCCTTAATCCTACTTTATGTCCGATTACTTTAGCATCCTTTAGGCTTGGCACTGCAGCTTCACATAGTTCCTTGATTTTAAGTCCATCGTATTTATCGGCATTAAGGTCCCACGAGTCGTATTGTCGGCATCCACCAAGAGTTACCATGTCAATTCCAGGGATAATGTAGGTATCGCTTTCGGCGAAGAAAAAATTTTTAATCCAGGGAGCTTTTACCTGAAATTTTAGACAAACTTAAAGATTTAGAGAATTTTGGTTTATACTGATACGTGTTTATAACTAGGTCAATCACTTTCATTTTTTTCTAAAACTATAAGCAAATTTTTGCTAGCTTACCATGTAACATATTTACTTGTGCACAGCATAACTAACAGGCAGCACGATCTCTCCCTGGCGGCGCTTTGAATATTTTTAAGCACAAAACACGAAAGAAACGATTACAATTTAAATAAAGCAGACAGTTTATATCTTAGCAAAACGTTGGCTGAACTTCCGCAAGAAAAATGATCGTACTTCCCGTCAATTCATGAAAGGGTGCTACTTCTGTTAGTTATGCCGTGATACCAGTATGATACCGGTATGTTGTGGTTACCTAGAAAAAAATTGGTATGTTTGGTTTAAATATTCTACCTAAGTTTGGGAAAAGATCCGTTAATGGGAGAATTTTTCTGGATCACTTTTAGCGAATACCATTAAAAAATAGTTTTGCACTCAGGCAATAATGGAGCTGCACCAGTTCAGTTAAAAAACTGCACTGGTGCAATTATCATTGGATTTCTGATGATCTTGAGGTTTTGCATACTGTATAATACAAATTTATGCAAATTGTAAAAATTCATGATGACCTATTTCAAATACACATACGACATCAAATTTTGCGTTTGGCTATTTTCTTTCAAAAACTCGTACCGTCAATGCCAAAAGTGCAGCTCCGACTGGCCCACGGATTACGAAAACCTAACCAATGGTTTTTAAAATTTGCTCTTGTTTCACACCATTAAGATTTTACCAATGGTTTTTACTCTTAGTTTGTGCACGACCTCCTATTTCTTGTCCGGAACTAACTGCACTTAGTGCAACAAGTACCGCTTCAACTGGCCCTACACACATGCCCTAAATTTACAAAATAATTTTGAAAATTCGCCCTAGTTCCATACTAGTAAGGAACATTTTGCCCGCTGGTTTTCGCTATTAGTTGTTCAATAGCACTATGTTTTCTTACATAACCATTTAAAGGATTCACTTAATGTTTTTCCTATTTTCACATTGTAGCTCTTTAGGTAGGATGCAGACGTATGGATCACACAAAAAATAGATTACCTAAGAATGAGAGATACAAAATATATAAGGAAATTGTATTAAAAGAATATTATAATAAAACTGATTTTATAACTGTTTTGATTTTTACCAACTCATTATGTTTGTAATAAAGTACCTACCTTTATAACTTGTCCTCTTATGGGAACCATTTGATGATCATCGCACAGAAATTTGGCTCCAAGACCACTACAATTTACTACTACGTCGTAAGTTAATCCAAGTTTTTCCAATGAATCGACTTTTTCTTTTACTAATTTTCCACCATTAGCCACAAATCTATCCACTGCCCATGGAATATAATAAGAACTTTGAGTAACCAATGTGGTTAAATATGATCCATATTTCCATTGTCCTGGATAAAAATTTAGCTCCTCCTGTGTGACTGGGCGGTAAACTGGACAAACTGGTTTTAGAAAGCGATTCTTAAAAAAATATAAATAAATCTATCAAAAAAATGTTAATCTTTTAGTGGCGTATTTAGCATGGAAGCTAGGAAGCGCCCACCGCTGCCCCTAACAATATATTCTATGTGGTGCATCATTATCACTTTTTAGTAAGCGAAAATCTCAGTAAGCACGTTTTAATCTTACCTAAAACCTTATGTTGTCCTATTTTTTACTCGAGACTTTACCTCTCATGTGATCAAAACATTTACAGCTTCTCATTTGTCTAGGTCAATACACGCCAATGTAATCTTTTATCGTTAAACTAATTTTTGTTTTTTTTTTAAAGAAGCAACATCTAAATTGCTATTATTGCCTTTTTAAATTAGAAAGTAAGTAGGTATTTGTTTTTTAACCAATTGATAAAAAAAAACATTTCAACATACAACCGTTGATTGAAAAATGGTTTTCAATCCATACCATATTCATACCCTTTTTCAATCAACCATACAACAAAGTACCCTACAACTATGTAAAATAAAATATTCTGAATATCAGCGGTCTTTGCCGCGTTGAAACACCTCTTTCCATTAGATCAGAGAAGTTAAACAACGTCGGGGAGGTTAATTATAGTCTGATGGGTGATCATCGGGCGAAGCGTATGGTTTCGATTCCACGTTAAATTTTCTAGATTTAAGCAGAATCAATGCCTAATAACATTTGTATGATCACTGATCGGAAAATGCTATCCATCCCGAAATCAATACTTCCCCACTACCTAGGGTTTCCAGCAGCCCCAATCCTCACCCGGTTACCGCCCATTCTCAAAGGCTGTGAAGGTACTTGAGAATGTAATCATATGAATATACTTGTGTTAATATTTTGTAAATTTATTGTATGTACACATGTAGTCTTAAGAAGTATTGTAAATAAGTACGTAATTAATAAAGCTGTTCTAAATAAGAAAGTAAGGTCCCGTCTGGATATGGAGGTTAGAGAGATAAAGAGCACCATCTCTAATAGCTGTTTGGCACAAAAAGTGGCCCCAGAATAGCACCAAATAGGAGGCGCTGGTGTAGCGATGTGAGCCAATGAGAACCAATGACCTTGACCACAATATATAAAGTGAAGAAAATAATGAGGTAATTGGTTTATAAACGGTTTTTGGAAACACCAGCGCCATCTTAATTTAGTGCAATTTGAGGGTCATTTTTGGAACACAGAGATGGTGATCCTTATGTTTAGAATTTGTGCGTCTGGATAACATTACTCAGACGTTAATGGGGTGATAATGTTTATACATTTTTAAAACGTAAAGTACATTTTGGAGAAATTCTGGTTTACTTTCTCCATAAACTTTTATATTGAACGCATGCACAAGTCTTTGATTTACGAAGTACCGACAGTAAAAAAAGGGGCGGGTGCGTTTAATAATATGCTGAATTTTTAGTATGGTCCGTTTCACAATTATTCTTTGATTTCTTGACCCCAATAAAATTTTAATTACAACAGTAGAAAACCCAACCATAAATATGTTGCCTGTGTGTAGGCACCGCACCTTTTGAAATGGTACAGGTCCTGATAACCTACTAATATTAATAGTTTAGGTTAGCTATTTTGGATGCTCAATAACATTCACGAAAATACCTTGACAGACTCCAAACGACTGATGAACTAAGAAGAAAAAACTCTGCTTTATATTCAACACCTGCAATTTGCCTATAACCTACATAATATACCAAAAAGTAGGTACAATAATAAATAAAGAAAATTTTAAGTCCGGACCTACATGCGGGTACCCAAAGTATATTGAGTTTTACGACTAACAGTAGCAGGTAAAACGAAAAATCAACGAATTCTTGTGGAACGTACCATAAGAGTTCCGTGTTCGCAGATCACCAGTCTATTATTGATTCTTAATCGGATTTGCGATCCTTGGATTTTTGTTAGAATTGATAAATCGGTTTGGCTTTTCACGCACAGGATCGAGATGGTTAGCTCTGTTTCTTGTTGTTGTAAAAAAGCAATAGTACGTTTTTTTACAGTTAATTTATTTTCTTGCAATTCTTGTATGGGGTATTGAGGAAATGAAAAAATTATTAGAAGTTGTTGAACTTTCGAAAAGTATTTGCAATTTGTATTCTATATTGACACATGCTTTTTGTTAGTTCAAAAATTAATTAAATAAGAAGTAATGGTTACCTTCTTTGGCTTTTTTAAATTTTCTTTCCCATGATAATTTTACCATAAACAAATTTAAATCTACAAAGATAGGTTAGAAAACATGAACGTCAGTTTTCAAAGTCGCTCATAATAATAAAAAATAGGAACTGATAAATAAGCAGACATGCGTTCTTAATTACTCCTGAATGGATTCAGTTCTAGTTCTGAATTGGTTCATTAAAGGTCTCTTTGTTATTCAGAAATAGTGTACACTCTTTTACACTTTTTTTATGAAAGGGCTCTTATCGAAGGTGCATTTTAGGACTAGGTGTGTAAAAATAAATGTAAAATAGTGTGACATATTTCAGAATAAAAAACAAACCTTAAATGACCCGCCAACAAAGCTAACATGAAATTTTATTAAGGGTAATTATTAAAACACTCTGTTATCTCTGTCTCTTACAATTTTAAATGGCAATTTGCAAGAAAAGCACAGATTGGGGTGCTAACTCGAATTTATATTATTGTATTATTATTATGTATAATTGTTTACTCTGGATATAAATATTGGTTTAGATACTGACGCGAGCTAAGTTACTTTTGTTTCAAAAATCATCGCGAAATAATAATTATAGCTTAATATATATTAAATATATACCTTTACTAATTCAGGAAATTGACTTGAAAATACATATCCTGAAGTTTCTAAAACCCCTGCTTTTCCTCCCTCTTTAGATTTTCTTATATCATCCCAATAACTGTAGGAATCTTTTATCCATTTACTGAAAATTAAAAAAAAATTGGAAATTTGTGATTATAAAATTAAAATTAAATTTAATGTGTGTTGAATAGGCGGCCCCTCCTAGCCGACCATTCAGCACGCAAAACGAGAGGGAAAGATATTACTAGACTTATCGTAAGGTGACCAGATTTTTGGATGGGCAAAGCGGGACAACTCTGAAGGAGGGGGGGTGTCAAGAAACATTTTCATACAGAATAAAAATCGTGGGTTCAGTATTATACTGTTCTATGAGTCCAAAATGAAATTATTGGGAAATGGCGATTGAATATTTGATGTACATTTTTTGTTTTTACCATGGAATTGTTTAATAATTTTAAGTACTGGTTTTAGAATTATATACTTAAGAATGAAAAAATTTCATGATTCTTATTTGAATTTTGTTCTTATACGTTTTGAAGCAAAATAAACAATTTTTGATAGAACATTTTTTTTTATTTGTCAGTAAAAATTTTACAAAATATCAGATTTTGTCCTAACAGCATACAAAATTCTGTAGAATTAAATTTTTTTGTTACATACTAGGAAAATAATGACATAAAAGCATATTATTGTATTACCAAACGTAACATCGGTATTTCTACCATAAGAAAATTGGATTAAAAAATAATGGAGATATTCTTGCTTTAAAAAAAGAACGGAAAATATTATGTTTGATAAAAATAATACATGAAGTTAACTATTACTTTAGATGATTTTAAAAAAAATCACACTATTATTTTCCTTTGGTACTTTTGTTATTGGTTGATGTTTTATATACTTTCTTATTAGTTTTTGAAACCTTGAAATCAGCTTTTGTTTTTTGCAATTTTTTTTTTGAATTAGCAAACACGGTTGCGTCATTATATTCTTTAAAAAAAGTGCGAATAAAGGTAATATCCACAGCAGGCATAAACTTAAACAGCTTTGTAAGATCTGCAACTTTTGCAAATGGTAAAAGACATCTTTTAGGTTGTGGTGTAATTGTTATAGCCGGTAGCGGTACAACAGAAGTAGTTATTGTTGCTCTAGTTTTGCTTGATGAACTGATGGGGACTTCGATAAAATTTTCATCGTGATGATGGAGTTTATAATACAATTTAATGGGTAATCTCTGACAATACATTATTTGTTTTAAAGAGGCATTAGGGATTTTTTTAAAATTTAAGGTTTGCGATGCTTCTTTGTACAGATAGAAATCTTTATGTGTCATGTGAAATACCTTAAAAGGATGTCTTTGATTTACAGTACCCAGATTACGCAACAATCCTAGAGGACTGAAAATTTCTGCGCTCGAAAGCTTTCGCTGGATTTGGCTGTGAATGTTGTCGACTTCTTGTATGCCACTGTGCCCCGGTTCACAAAATTTTTGTATGATTTCATTAATATTCGGATATTTTTCTAAGAACTTCATAAGGGCCAGACTCATGATAGAGTTTTTATTTTAAGGCACGCAAGAATCCGACCAGAGAATAATTTGATTAATATGAGGGAAATCTTTCACCACTCTATCTAATATTTTTATTAAAGCAGATGCAATATCATTGCCTTGACGTATTTTAATCAATATTTTGCAAAATTGCAGTAAACAAACACGCCGTGTTTATTGCTACTACTCGCAGACAAAACTGAAACAGCAAAAATTATATTGTTCTAACAGCACAAAATATCTCCTCCCATTGGTTGGGCTATTAGAACATTATAATATTAAACTGTTTTTAAATATGACTAATAGAACAATTTAATACTGGTCTTATTTAAGTGTGTGTTTTAAATTATTTAGGTATGTTTATACACATAGAACAGAAATTTTTTATACTATCGTTCTAACATAAAATCCGATTTCGCGCCAAAAGTGCTGTTAGAACAGTATAATACTGAACCCACGAAATAATATCGTAATATTTTTTTATTTTTAAGAAATGTACAATTTGTAAATATAAAAAAATGTATAATATTTTATTCCTTGACATATTTTTTATTTCTGTGAATTTGTTTCAGTAGATTGTTAACATTTTTTAAAATATTGTAAAAATCTTCACAAGAATTTGTCGAATTTAACTTAATTCTAATAGTCGGGTCTTTTAAAAAACGTCGCGGGACGCGGGACAAAATGTGAAAAATCGGGACTGTCCCGCCAAAAGCGTGACGTCTGGTCACCTTACTTATGGCGATTTTACTTTCTCGCACGACCGAGCGGCAAGGATGCCTCATCTATACGTATATGCTCGAAGTTTAGTATGGAAAAGACCTAGATTCTGTGAAATAAGCAGACGAACATGTCCGAAACTGCAATATTATATTATTTTAACTCAATTGTAAATTAGGTTCATATGGCAAGTTTATGTTTAATCTCTAAAACTAACATATTACAGCAATATAATAAAGAGTAAAATTATAACATAAAAAGGTTTTATAGGTAGTTTTGACCATTAGGTACGCCAATGACCAGTCAAATAGTTTGCACAGCATTGTGCAGTTTGTAAAGTAATTTTTAAACCGTGTAACTTTTTTTGTAATGTATAATATGAAATAAAATGCCTAAATAAATTATTAAACATTATTATATTAAAGATACTAGCATGCTAAAAAATTAAGCGAAAAAGAAAACTGTTTAAAACTCAAAAAATATTATCATCAAGTTAAATACCATACCAACCGCAAAAAAATTTACAAAATTTTTAAATATATTTAATATTAAATTAATTAAAAAAAAAAAATTTCAAGGTTATTTATCACATTATAAAAGTGCCCAATATTTTTTTTATTTTATACAAAATATAGATATTGAAATAAAAAAAAATAGTAAAAAAAATTAGTTACGTAAAGTGAAAAGCCTTTAAAATGTTTCTATATTTTTATAAATTTACAGGGCGTTCATGAGTTAAAGCACAGAAATACGGGTATTTCTGATTCCCCTGGTATTAACAATAATCTCGTTATTATTTTCCAAGTACTGGAAATTAAGGAATAAAGTTATTATACCACTACTTTAAATTTTGTCATAATATAAAAATGTTACAAATTATAAATTTAGTTTAATAATTTTATTTATTAATTTTTTCTTGTCTGTACAAAGATGTACGAGTAGTGATAGCTTATATTTCCATCACTTACATTAATTTACCATAATTGATTGTACCATAACTAAACATCAAAAGATATAAATTTATGTAACGCCTTAAACAAAAACGAGTTGTTTTCTTTCCATGGTCGGATGTTGCAGTTTTTTTTTAATTATTTGTAGAAAAAACAAACTTACATCTATGATATGGCACGTATATAAAAAACAAAACCTATGTACGTAACAAATATATCCTTACTGTGTTATGGCTTCGGTTGCTTCAGTGAAGCTTAATCTAGGATAAAAGATTCCGGCAGCTACCCAAGTGGTAGTATCGTCATAAAATTTATCAGCTATAATTTTAATATTAGCATTTCTAAAGCGTTTTTGGAGTTCAGTTGCTGTTGTCACTCCAACGACACCTGCACCAACCACAGCAATATTCAGATCACTCATAGTTTATTTCCTTTTCTAGGTAGATTTCTCCATAAAACATTGAAAATAATTTGTTTTCGTTGAGTTTCTAAAAATGAGGTTTAACTTAATTTTAGGTAGGTAACAATATAATGGTAAAGTTTAATTTTAACTCTTTTTATTAAACAATAACTTCTCATAATAAGTTAAAGTATTATTATTAATTTTTAAAACCAATATGCTCCAAAAAGGTATATACAGTAAAATCCGGTTATAACGACCTTGAAGGGACCATAAAAATTACGTCGTTATATGCGGAGGACGCTATATCCGAATCATCATAGAAACACATTTTTACAAACAATATGTACAACATAATTACGGTTATCTTTTTTAAACAAATTGTGCATTTAGAACAAAAACAAGCGTTTACTGCTTGCAAATAATATAACGTGCATTCGTAAACAACGACCGGCGATTTCCCCATCCTTTATAAATTTTTGGATAACCGTCAGTACGCGTTGTATTAACCGAAGGGAAAAATCAATAAAGAAAATAATTTTGTCGATATAGCCGGATTCGTCGTTATAGCCGATTGTATCTACATTATTTTATATATGATTTTAAATCAGTTCATTAAAAACGGATGTCACTGTAATTATCAGTATCGTTTTTTTTTTATTTAAATATATATGTTTTTTAGCTATTACGTTTCTCAGCAGCAGTGGCGTAGCAAGGTGCGGGTGGGCCCTACACCAATACAATCTAGATGGCCCCTAAATCCGGGACGTACTTAATTTTTATGCTTTTTATGCGCGAAACTAAAAATGACAACCCAGTGTGAATGTGGTATAAATAACTATGAATAATTTTTAGAATTGAATTAGCATTTTCTTTCATGTAATTATATAGGGCTCATACGTTAAGAAAAGAGACACATAGTACAGTTAAAAATATACTTTTCTAAATGCATATTCAGTAAATATTTTTAAAAAATAATAACAATTTAGAAACAAATATGTATCTAAAAGGGAACATTGTTTTCTAAACGAATAATCTTAAAATATATGACTTTAAAAACAGATCTATTATGTCCTACATTCTTTTGTATTAAGGTAACTAAGTAAAACCAGTATAAAATATTAAAGATGCTGCCGAGAATCTCTCGAGTATCTTGTCTTACGCCCTCCTCTCGTTTTTGTCGAGGTATCTTAACCAGGTTTTAAACACACAATGAAAAAAAAAAATATGAACTTCTATGAGAATAAGATTTTTATTTATAATTAATATCTAATATTTGACAATATAGTTTTTCGTCTAATCTTTAATCATAGACTAACTTATTTTAATGGAACATTTTGTTTTTATATAATATATTTTTTTTTTGTTATTGTAAGTCACAATCCCGGTCGAGACCTCGAGAGAAACGAGAGAAGGTGTCAGACGAGAGACTTCGGAAGATTATCGGCGGCATCCAAGCGGCATCACTAAAAAATAAATTCAAAACATTGCTCCTTAGATTCACCTTCACCATTTGTCGCGAAAAGCACTCCTAAGCTGGCGCGTAGTAACCGCTGCACCAGGTACACCACCTACTAGGGGGGCCTACCGGGCCCCAGGGTTTATGAAAAATTTACATATAATTATTACTAGGTTACGACTAAGTTTTTTCTACTGGACCCTAACAGAAGTTTAAGGCGTGCCTACTTAACTTCAAATTTGTAAATCATTTTTGGGTTTCCAAGAAGTATTGGTTGGTACCGAATCTGGATAAACAAAAAATATATTACAAACAATTAAATCAAAAGTCTTAATTTACAAAAATGCAGGCGATAGGGCTACGACTCTGATGATGTCACCGTTTTAAAAGACATGAAATTAGTCGAGAAATATGGCACTAACTTAAGCAGCGATCTATGTAATCAATTGTTTACTATAAAACTATTCCTTAAATCAGAAATTGGAAAAATGTTTGCAATGAAAGATCTTGCTGACCTAATAATAATTAAATCATAGTATTTCATTAGGTTTCTTAGAAATTATAGTGGCTTGTATTTTGTTTTTAACTTTACCTGTTACCGTAGCAACGGCTAAAAGAAGTTTTATCAAGTAGAAAATAAAAAAAAAAAACTATTTAAGAAGCTCAATGACACAAAAAAATATCATATTTGCCTCTTATAGCAACTGAAAAAGATCAGGTTAACATACTTAAGTCCCCTGAAGATTTAGAAAAGTTAACACAAATCTTTGTGGAGAACAAGCAAGAAAGGTTTACTTGTAAACCTAATAATAATAGTAACAGTATACAGTAAAGCGCAGAGGACTACGAACATAGGACGATCCTGGACGATTTTGGATGTACCTAAAAACGTCGCACGCATTGCTTATCGATCAATAATTTTCGGCAAACAAATTTATAAGACGCGCGTCGGCCGGCAAAGCGATCAACACAATACCTTTGTTCCTGAAATAATTCTTTACTATCGAACGCTCGACAGCTATAGTTGTACGGTGTCGATTATTTGCGACCAAAACAATTTTTTTTTAAATAAAATAATAATTATTAATAATGGATGTTCACGAACTGGAAAAAAATTAAAACTATTAAATGGTATCACCGTGGAAATCCTGATAGGGGAGTTAGGGAATTATTTATTAATTTATTTCCAACCAGGCTTACCCCACAATTTTCACTATTCACCGAGTCATTAAAAACTTTTTGACATTTGGTTGTTTAACTCCAAGAAAACATAAACATGATAGTGCACCAGAAAAAAACAACGAAAGGGAAATGAAGGAAATTATAGTAGTGGCAAGTGTTAGTGAAAATCCTACAATTTCATCAATACAATTGTACAACAGGTTAATTTGAGCAAAGGATCAGTGGAAAGAGTGCTTAAAAATGAATACCGATCCTACAAACTAAAAAAAAAACCCATGAAATTTTCCCTGATGATCATTTTAGACGAATGCAATTTTGTGAAACTGTAAAGAAAAATAACAATGAAAATTTCATAAGAAACATTGTTTTTCATGGTCTCACCCAACGATTTTTTTTCTCTGGGGTCACGTAAAATCACAAATTTATGGTTTCCAGGAGAATAGGGGCTAATAATCTACAAGAATTGCAATTACAAATTGAGAATTCTTTTAGGATTATTACCCTTAACATTCTAGCAAATGTCAGAAGGCGTTTTTATGACAATCTTGGTTATTGTTTGGCTCAGGAAGGTGGTTTATTTGAGCATCTTCGATAACTTGAAAGAATTTATTTTTTTTATTTTATGAATGCACATTAATTTATTTTTTTAAAAATATCTTCTA
This sequence comes from Listronotus oregonensis, assembly GCA_019359885.1. Lineage (NCBI taxonomy): Eukaryota > Metazoa > Arthropoda > Insecta > Coleoptera > Curculionidae > Listronotus > Listronotus oregonensis. Next base: position 20,135 of record JAHBCN010004584.1, read on the forward strand.
CGTTCCATTATTTATTTGAGAAAATTCTTTTATTTTATTAGGAAAAACTGTTTGGTTCCTTAAAACCGTAGCAAACGTTGCGGTGTCGTAAGCAACTAATTTTAAATTTATGGCTGATAAGAAATACGATCGAAGACGGTTGATGCTAGCTAGCTTCTGTTACTTGCCTATAAACACTGCATATTCTTACTGAAAATAAAAACGTAGTACACAACTAAACTGGGCAGATAACTCTTCAGAATTTATCACCGATCCCACCAGTCCCAACCAAAAATGAGCCACGTGAGGAAACGAGACAGAAATAAAAATGCAAGCCACAAAATTATTATTGGTATTTTAGAATTGGGTAAATCCAAAATCATCCAGTAGCCTCCTATGTTCGCAGTACGGTGCGCTTTACTGTGTATATATATATATATATATATATATATATATATATATATATATATATATATATATATATAATAATATATATATATATATATATATATATATTTTTTTTTTTTTTCTGTTTATATTTTTTTTTCATTGTGTGTGGTTAAGAGACCTCAACAAAAATGAGAGGTGGGCGTAAGACAAGATACTCGAGAGATTCTCGGCAGCATCTTTAATATTTTATACTGGTTTTACTTAGTTACCTTAATACAAAAGAATGTAGGACATAATGGATCTGTTTTTATAGTCATTGGCTCTAGCCACCCTAAAAACAGTAATAAAAGTTTTGTTTTTATTTACTGTTTCAATTAAACTGGACACAGTGTCGTTGAAAATGTCAGACATGGATGTCGCGTTTGCATTTTTGCTAGTACGCTATTGTTATTTAAAGACGAAAAAAATACAAAAACACGTTTGGGTAAAGAATTTGTATAGAAGCAAACAACAAAACGGTGGACAGACTTTATTAAGCATTTTCAAAAATCAAGAATCCACAGGCCAATATAAAAACTTCATTCGAATGAGTGCAACAGATTTTGAACTACTGGTTAACTTGATCGGTCCAAAAGTGGCCAAAGCAGACACCTTTTTTAAAAAGGCGATAACAGTGACAGAAAGTTCAGCTGCTTTTTTTCATTTTAGCTAACTTTGTTCTAAGCGACTCCAGTAGGCTGTTAATTTTTTTTACATTCTTCTACATCTATCCCCATTTTATCCGGCAGTTCCTTCCATACGTCATTTTTTTTTAAATTTTTTCAAATTAATCCTTATGATGGGGATCCCAAAGATTTGCTTTTTCTCTATATTTGTCAATAAAAAGCAGGGTTTTCTCACGATCCCGCTGCATCCTGATTCAAAATGCAAATCCTCAGAAAGTAAATTTAATTTAAATAATAAAATAGGAAAAAACCACAACATTCCATACGCTTACAACGAACAAACTGATTCACTGATTGACTAGCGCCGAACACTTCAAAAGGATTCGCGAAAAAACCGACAACCCGATGGAGCAGCGGCGAGCGCGAGCAGCTCGCCGCGAACGGCGCAGTTTTTTATTCATTGCGTGACGTGCGTGAATGTTCGATGTGTAACATGTTACATTACAACCTTTAGTTACAAGTCAGTCGCCGCATTTAGAAAACGTTTTACAAAAATGTTTGTGTATGACTGAATATTACAAAGGCAAAAAGTAAATTTTTAATGTTTAATTATTTTTTTATGTAACAACAAGAATTTACTATTATTGTATCCAACCTAAATTAAAAAGTCTTTCTACAAAACAAGGGATACATACCTTTCACTGAATTAGACTATAGTTGTTATTTAGTCACACATTATACCCATATGGATCTACGCTACTTGCACTAAAAACACGCGTATATCAAGTCTTGTTTTTTTCTTATTACACTGGATATGTTAAAAATGATTGTTGTATATGTTAATTAGTGTTACATGAGGGCATTAAAAATAGTTTTTATTTTAAAGCAGGCTCGGAGTGGAAATATTTCAAAGTGACTCTACACTTTTAAGAGTGGACAAAAAATCACGAGACGTTATAACTCGTACTAACTATATATTTACGTGATCTAACCAGTTGCAATTTTAATCTTAATTTTTGCCCTTATCATTGTTTAAATTGCTAGGTCCGTAGTTTATAAACCTTTTTTGAATATTTATTAGTTTTGATGATTATGGAAGTTTTTGTTGGTAAATAATATTAGAAAAGTTTGATTGTTTAAAGCAATATTGTAGTATTTGTGATAACTAAGTTTATTGTAAGTGATAATAGAGAACAAATTACAGAAAAAGCACTATACTTACAATAAATTAATATTTCTACAACTGAGGGTATAGTATATTAGTTTTATTAATTTGTTTAACTATAGCAATATCAAAACAAAAATTAATCTTTTGACAATAAATATTACAGAGTTTATGAAATAAATCAAACTTTATGAAACTACTAATGGGTATTTTAAATATTTAATGTAAAAATGTGTTTACATATACCTATAATTCTTTAATAATTCGAAAAATTTCACAGACCGCATGAAAATACAAAAAAAAGTTCTTATAAGAACTTTTTTTTCGTATTTTCATCCGGTATGTAAAATTACTTCCTAACTCATGAACCATAGGTCGACAGAAAGAAAAAAAATTAGTCTGGATAAGGATAGCCGCATGAAATTTGGGATATATGTTTACGTTTTCCAAGGACATCTTACAAAAATATTTAAAATCGTGTGCTTTCCATGGAAAAGGGTTCAAAGCAGCTCCCATTAATGGTTTTTTCATACCAACTATTTGCACTGCTGACGTTACATTGCAGACATGTATTTAATTTCTTTACTCGGAAACGGCACAATGTACGAACAAAATCCACGAGACAAAAAAGTCCGTAATTAAGTAAAGCTTTTATAAACCATTTCTTAAATTAAAAATTCTAAACTCTAAAAGGAGATACAATGAAAAAACCATTGAGGGTTGCAATTTTCAACCCTTTTCCAGGGTAGAGATGATTACAAAAATTGTTGTAAGAAAGCCTCGGAAAACATAAACATATCCATCCCAAATTTCATGCGTGTATGTTTATCCATATTTATTTTATAATATATATTTTTTTAAATTTTAACGCCCTATACTTAAAAAGTTTAGAACATATGTTTATAAGAACATTTTTTCGCATTTTCGTCCAAGGGGTCCGTCCGTAAAATTTATTGCAATATTAAAGAGGCACTCTGTGTATTATACACAGGGTCTTTCTTTAATATTGCAAAACATTTCACAGACGGACTCCTTGGAAAAAAATACGAAAAAGAATTCCCATGTACATATCTCCTAAACTTCGAACTACAGGGCGGTAAAGTTTTAAGAAAAAAAATTGTATTTTATAAATGTGACTAATTTCGCCCCTGGACAAAAATAGGACCAAAAAAAGAGTTTTTTTTACCGTTAGACGTACTGAAGGCATCTTACGGAGACAGAGGCTACTTAATATTGTCTCTCGCCTGGCGGAGACAGGTTTTCATCTAATTTGTAATCATTTGCTACCCTGGAAATTTTTAAAATTTGGTTTTTCATTGTATGTTTTTTCAATTTAAGAAATGGTTTCAAATGCTTTACTTAATTAGAAAATTTTCTTTTTCGCGCATTTTGCTCGTAAATTGTGACGTAAAAAAATAAATACATGTCTGCAATGTGAATTTCAGCATTACAAATGGACGGTATAAAAAACCATTGAGGGTTGCAGATGTCACCCTTGTAGCAGATGATTGCAATTATTGTTGTAAGGAAGTCTTGGAAAACATATGGTCTACCCCAAATTTCATGCGGCAATGGTTGGCCAGATAAAAAATGTATAACTGTTTTTTTAGACCTTGCAAAAAAGGTTGATACTGTTCCCCACAAAATTTTGATTCCCCATTGGCATAAGAGTGAGTTATTAGAAAGTTAGTGAGTGATCGGTATCAAATGGTAAAATTAATAATGTCCTTAGTCGTAGACAAAAAAAAAAATCGGTTTAGGGAACAGTATTGGGATCCGTTATGTTTACACCTATATAAACTCATTATAAGTTGATCAGCCTGGGTTAAAATTTTTATGCGAGATACGGCATTAGTTTTTGCGGGTGAATTGGGATAGGTTAAGCAACACACGATAGAGGGATTAAAAAAATAAAAAATTGGTTCGATTTACAAACTAACCTTAACTTGGGAAAACTAATTATATCCTTTAATTTAAATTTTGTGATAATTATAGTATTTGGGAAAAACACATAAAAATGGAATCATGATTGACCAACTTATAAGCCGCATATTGATTACGCTAATAAATTAAGAAATTAATTCATAAGTTCACCTTCCGAGGGAAATTTTAAATAGGAAAACAATTTTTAAAAACCGTTTATAAGGCATTTGTGGAACAATAATTACATACGGAAACTCGTGTGGGGTTCATATAACAGTAGCTTGTATAAATTGAATATTGTACAAAAATACATTTTAAAAATTATTTAAAGAAAAATAAATTATATCCCTCTAGAATGCTGTTCTCCATAGATATTGGTAATATTAGAACAATATATATGTTAGCGTTCTGTTCTTTTGTGCACAGTCATGAACGATTGCAGACCGTTCTGGTACACGAGCATTAAATGTGTTAATTATATTGGGCCCAAAGTTTTTAATATGTTACCCTATATAATTAGGATTGTAATCAATAAACGAAAATTTAAAAAGTTGTGTAAAGAATTTATTTATGAGAATTGTCAACAGTTTGAAGGGTTGTTTAGTTGATGTCGTCTTATTTGTTGGTTAATAATTATTTTTTTTTTTTATATATATTTATATATATATATATATATATATATATATATATATATATATATATATATTTTATATATATATATATATATAATATATATATATATATATATATATATATATATATATATATATATATATATAATATATATATATATATATTATATATATATATATATATATATATATATATATATATATATATATATATATATATATATATATATATATATATATATATATATATATAAAAATATATATATATATATATATAAAATTATTTTTAATTTTTGTTTTAAATAAATTTTTGGTTTTAAAAATACGCCTCTGAACAAGAAAGTGAATGAACATCAACTGACCCTTTATTTGAAACAAAACAAGTCAAAGGTACCTAAGCCATAAATCTTTAATATGTGGTAAGAATAGATAAAAAACATAACAATAACAACTAGTTAAGATTCCTAATTATTTTGCAATTATTTATTTTAATAATAAATTTATATATGAGGTCTGTTTGTTATTAAGTTCAGAGTAGGACAGTGTAGGACAAAAAAGTGGAACCAAGTGTAAATAAGTTCCGTATTTGATTTTTATACCAAACGCGTTTAAGACCTATTTCAGAAATTAAAAATGGCTTTATGGTCAGAGCTGTCGCAAAAACTTTTAAAAAGTAATTCAATTAGAATTACCAATTACTCTTCACAATAGTAGTAAATTACAATTACTAGCATGTTTGTTAAAAGTAATTCAATTATCAATTAAAACTAAAAGTAATTGATTATTTTAGCAATTTCTATATAATAATATATAATTCTAATATGCATCATAGGCGCACCTCAAACTATTCAACTGCTTTCTAAGCAAGTTCGACATTAAATGACTCTAAAATAAAATAAAAAATATCCTACCCAAACATCAACATATTTTTCCACAAAAAAAGTATAAAAACGGTGGCGCTAAGCACCAATCGAAAATACTAAATCGGCGCGAAGGCGACGTTCGCCGGAGTCAAAGCGGCCCGCCGTGTTTTTAGATGCTCTTTTTGTCTGGCCAAAATTTCGGCAGTTTTTCCATAAAAAAAGGTAATTGATTTTTTCGTAGAAATTTCATTATTAATTAGGTTATTAAATTAATTTCTAAGTAATTCAATTACTTTCTAAGTAATCTAATTACTTTTTAAGTAATTGAATTACTTGGGATTCGTGAAAATCAATCACCAATTACAATTAAATTATCCTATTAATTGATAATTCAAATACAATTACCTTTTTCGCAAAGTAATTAAATTAAAGTAATCCAATTACTGATCGTGAGAAGTAAATGAATACGATTTTTCAATTATTTTAATTCAATTACCGACAGCTCTATTTATGTTTATAAACAAACAACTTTAAGTCTTATAGTAAAAATAAATTTAACTTCACTACTTCAAGAGTTAGAGTAATTAAGTGAAAACTAGTTTACACCAGTCGATTAGTCGAATTAGAATAATACTACTGTGGAATTAGTGGAATTGGATTGGTATTACAGTGGAATTAGTGAAGGTTAGTATTACAGTGAAATAAGTGTACAAGTATTTGAACCGCCGTTTACTCGTCGATTTTTATTTAGGTTTCACAAGAAATCATTTTTCATAAATTATTTTGTAAATGTGCCTTGTAGGGCAAATCTTTCTGATTTTTTCTGTACAGTTTAATACTGATTAATTTTTTTTTTAAAAACACTAAATAAATAGTGTAAAGTGAGAACTCGGTACCAAAAAGCAATTGACTCGGCAAATATTACGTAATTTTTTTCCCACAGGACACAGTGAAAAATTGCGAGAAAACTTTAAAATAAGTAAAGCATTTTTCTTCATTAAAATATAGCTAATACGATAAGCTAACCTTACACAATAATATTTTCTTACTATGATTCTAAACTACGTTCTTAGTAGTTTTAAATACTAGTCCTAAATAAAAATAATTAAGCAAATTTTTTTTTAAATAAATCCAACGCAATCAAGCACGGATTAACGTATTTACACTAAAAATACGCATTTTGAAAAATCTCATGTGAGATTAGGGGGAGGGGGGAATGCAAAATCTCACGCCATCTCATCGAGGAAGGGTCGAAAAGTTGCCAAAATCGCCTTACGTAATTAATGGACTCCCCCTTACTAACTTTCTAACTGACAAAGTAATTAGTATTATAGATAAAGCTTTTAGTAATAACCTCAATAGGTAATAATAAGATTACTTGCTTTTTTAAACGCCAGACATAGTTAATCCACATTTTCTAACCATATTTTCTTACCTACCCCGTGTGCATAATTATAAGTAGCCGACAATTCATTTATTTCCAAATTTCCGAGACGACCCGATAATTGTGATATTAAGTAACCGACGACTCAGGCTTATTTGTCGGTCGGGTACATATATGTATATGATATTTAGTAACCGATGATTCAGCCTGACTTATCGGCCACATAGACATGTCTATTCTTGCAGTAATACCTTGATAAAACACAATGATTAATACAAACGCCTATTAGTAGAATAATACACTAAAAGTAGAATTCTTAATATGTTTCTTCTTAAGTTACTTTTTTACCCCTTCTGGTAAATACTTTTCTTACAATATTAAGTTAATTGTGCTTTATACTTCGCACATCCCGATTAAAACTGTAGTATCTTGAAAATTTCACAAAATCGTTTTTTACGCATTTAAACTTGTAAATTCAACCGCCAATCAATAACAGAGGCACACAAAAAAAGTTCTGAACCAGATATGTGAAGTACCTTCCGGTATATGTCTTTCGGTGCGCTAAAAGCGAATACGCAGTCAAAATTTACCTATCACCCTTAGATTTTGCCCCAGCAACCCCCAGCACCTCCCGAAGGGTCAAAATTTTATTCATTTGGAAAAGATATAATAAATATCTGACAATACGGTTTTTGGTGTAGTAAAAAGGAATACGAAGTAGAATTTCATAACCTGAATTTAACCCTAGCAACCCCCAGCAACCACTAGCATCACCCAGAAACGACCCTTAGGTCAAAAATTTTATTTTATTGGAAGAATTAAAATAAATATCTGACAATAGGTTTTTTCGTGTGCTTAAAATGAACATAAAGTAAAAATTTACCCATCACCCTTACATTTTGCTCCAGAAACCCCCCAGCAACCCCCATGCCAAAGGGTCAGAATTAAAATAAATATCTAACGGTTTTAGTACACCAAACCACGTATGTTCGATATTTATTACAACTAATCTAAGTGAATAAAATTTTACCCATTAAGAAGGGAGAGTTGCTGGGGGTTGCTGGAGCAAAATGTAAGGATTCACTGACTTTATCTTTATTTTTATTTTTAGCTCACCAAAAAACGTATTGTCAGATATATATTAATTCCTCTAATAAAATAAAACTTTTGCCTTTCGGGTGGTTTCTGGGTGATGCTAAGGGTTGCTGGGGGTTGCTAGAGTTAAATTCAAGGGTTATGGATAATTTCTAACTTCATATTCGTTTTTACAACATCAAAACACGTATTTTCAGATATTTATTATATCTTTTTCAAACGAATAAAATTTTGATCCTTCGAGAGGGTGCTGGGGGGTTGCTGGGGCAAAATCTAAGGGTGATGGCTAAATTCTGGCTTCGGATTCGTTTATAGCGTACCGAAAAAACATACCGAAAGGTACTTCACATATCTGGTTCAGAACTTTTTTTTTTGTGTGCCTGGGTAATTAAAAATGTAGGCGTGTTCTGATTTGAATGCTTTTAAAAATCTTACTTTCCCTCTCCTGTAATGTGAATGTGCGACCTAAAATAAGTGTGAAGTCCACTCAGCAAAGCAGGAGTGGATATCCCATACTTGCTAGCATTATCGAGGTGTGCCGTTACTGCTGGGATAAAATTAATAGGGTCATTAGTTACATTTTTGAAAACATGATCGGTGTTAAATTTGTAGGCATTATCGGTTATCTTTTTGTATTGCACACTTCAGAAAATTCCATTGTAAAATTTTGTTCGAAATATTATTGATATTATTTATAAAAATTAAGACAAAACAATGTAATTTTCTGTGCCATGTGCCTTCAACAAACAATAATGTAGCCGATAATTAAATCTCACTTGTCGGTCTCTTAATACTTTGTCAATCGGCTCGCACCGGAAATTGCGAATACACGGATTGTCGGTTACTTATAATAATGCACCCCGTGTACATACAGACGCATATATTTTCTGACAGAATGGCGAAGTTCGAAAATTGAAGTTTTGCTAAAATATAATAAACCGGTGGAAGAATATTATTTATAAAGTATTTTTTGCTGCCCAGGTGGCGTATATTGACAGCAAATGGGAGGGGGTCGCTAACTCTTTTTTTTTAATTTTTTTAATTTGTTTTTTTTCAAGCATGCGCAATACTAGCAGCAGAGCAGATCTGTGAACAATTTTTTAAATTAATTTACGGTTTTATCCTCATGGTAATTGGCGCAAGATATAAATATATTGTTAAGCACTTTAAGACGATTTGTTTAGTTTATAGAATTGTAGGAAGTTAGCAGGGTTATTTAATTTACGAAAATAATGTATTTGAATGAATTACCTTAGTTTTATCTAGGTGCTACCAATCCCTACAGGGGTAATGCCTGCATAATAAAGTTGTCAGGATTTATCTACCTATTCTGTAAAAATAACTTGGCAGATAAGGAGTGCAAAACGAACAAATCAACATACCATTTCGGTCTGGTCGAAGTACATGGAGACTTTATTCATTCCTGGCAGCTTTACGTCGTGATGCATCTCCAACCTTCATATAAAAATCACAATAATATCAACAATAATAAATAAAGTATCCTGGCTGCAAAATAATGGCTCCAGCTTGGTAGTAGCTGAAAATGTATGAGCACAGAAATGTGGATTGTTATTAGGTACTGGTTCCACACAGACCATCGTGAGGCTGAACCTCGTAGCCAACTGTAAAATATTCCGTCCTAAAAATAGATATATTTGAAAAATTCTAATGGAGGCGTTGTACCAATATGCCTAAGGTGCAGCAACCTTTTTACATGTTGTGTTCGTTGTTGACGTAGTATTTTAAAACTGGATTTGTCGATATGAAATACTAAACCCTGAGTCAGATCTGTTTAAGTACCTCTGTAATCTCCTGGATATCCACAAAACCAGAATCTCGCCCTTTCATCCCCATATATCCAGGGTGATCCATGAGGAAATGTCAATACTTCAGGTACGTAGTCAGGGTCCAAAAATTAACATAAAACTCTATGCAAATATGGGTCCGCAAGGCCTTCGTTTCCGAGATACAGGGTGTTCACCACAGAGCTAACATGTGCTTAGAAGTAAATGGTGGAATTTTTAAAAATTATAAAACCTAGCTTATGCTTTGCCAAACATAATTTAAGAACAATAATTTTATTGAAAATTAAAATACATATGGTTTAATAATACATTTTGTTTTATTTTTTTTTAAATTTTGCTATAATAAAATCAGATGCGTCGTATTTTTTAAAAATCCAAATATCTCGAAAACGGTTGCTAATATCAACTTTTAACAAGTATACCTTTTTGACGTAAAAATAACAAAACAATTATTTAATTTAGTTAAAAATGTAATACAGGGCCGTACCAAGAAGTTGTGATTGATCAAAATAGTAATAATACGTGTTGGTGGCTCCCCCTACAAGAAAGAGCTGTAATAAGATTAGATTCGAATGCGTTATTTTTTTTAAATACGGTCCTCTGTTGTTTATTGCATTTTTTTGAAGCATTTTTAATACCAATTACAATGATGTATAACACTTAATATTTTTCTGTTAAGTAAACATAATATTTTCCATAAGTGACAATGAGTTAGACAAATAACTCACATGATTTCTTATAGGGGCGTTCCATATTTGTGAAATAAATATTAAGTGTTATATATTTTTGTAATTGGGATAAAAAAGGGTTAAAAAAATGAAATAAAAAGGCCAGGGCCTATTTAAAAAAATAAATTTAATGGTGGTATAACGAAAACGAAACGTCGTAAGAAATGTTTGACTTCGCCAATAGATGAAGCGCAGAAAGTTCCAATGAGAATGTTTACTTAGAATTTTTCTAACTTTTAAAATAAACTAGTAAAAAAATAAAAACAAAAATCGAAAATTTAAGTTTTTTTACCATATTTCCGAAAATACGAAATTTAACTTCAATTTTTTAACGGTATATTATTGAGCTCCCCAATACGCAACTTTGCCAAATTTAAACTACCCACCTATCTCTTACCGCTTCGGAGATCCCCATACTGGCCCTCCTTATCTTGGACACGTTTTATATATAATAATTTTTAATTCTCCTGGGTTTTTCGGTCATTTTTTTTTTTTAATTATTTGAAATAAAATTAAAACATTTCTTTGACGTTTCGGTTTATTTCCAATTAAACCATCATCAGAATCTAGAACAATAAGATGTTCTTAATGTCTTTATATATACAATTGGAAACAAAAACAAATAACAAAAATTAATTAAAGGAAACAAATATAAAGTTACATACCTTTTGCCTTTCATAAACTTACACTATCTAATAAGATTTAAAAAATTCAAAATAAAGATAAAAACCAAACACTTAAAAACTAAACGATGAAACTATTACGCTTTACATCTTGAATGTTAGTGATGAAAAATAGAGTATATTTTATAAATGTTGGGTCTAACCCTAACTGTACATAACTTTGGGCTTTCCAGCCCTAATAGGTGGTAAAAATTTGCATTTATTATCCTGTAATTAGGTCGTTATAGACGATACTTAGATTACCAGTGTCAGTCCTAAAATTTACAGTATTTTTTTTTTTTTTTTTTGATATGAATCATTTCTTTTAGGTTTCTTTTTTTATAGTTCGCTTCGTAATCTAGAATTTGAACATTTTTGAAATTAAAATTATGTAGTTCTTCTATTGCATGATTAGCGAGAGCTGTTGAATTATCTTTAATATTTCTTATGCTTGTTTTGTGTTCATTTATTCTATTTTTTAAATATTGCTTTGTTTGTCCAATATAGGTTTTTGGACAATCAAGGCAATCTATTTTATAAATGAGGTTATTTTGATCTAATTTTGGGAGTTCTGGTTTTAGTTTTGTGAAGAGGGATTTAGAATTATTTAGCGGTTTTTCAGATACGTGAATGTTAAATGGATTCAATACTTTTTTTATTTTATGATTTATTTCAGGATTGTAGGGTAATGAAATATATTCCTTGTCTTTATTACTGTTATTATTTTGATTTCTATTAGGGTTATATAAATGATTTATACGTGCTTTTATAATTGGTTCTGTGAATTTTTTTGGATATTTGTTTTTTTACACTTTTTGGTCTGTGCTTTGTATCAGAGAGTTTTACAGCTCTGTCAACTAATGACTTTACAACACTTTTTTTGTATAAAATTGGGGTATTTGAGGTGAAATTTAGGTATCTACCAGACCAAACAGGTTTGGTGTACCAGTTTGTTTTTATTATGCCATTATTATCATAACCTATTGTAACATCAAGAAAGTTAATTGTATGATTATTTTCGTTTTCATGAGTAAATTGAATTTTTGGATGGAAGGAATTAAATTTGTTAAGTGTATAGTTAATTTTATTTTTTGGAATACATAAAAGACAGTCATCAACATATCTCTTATAAAAATATGGTTTATAATCTAGCGAATTTATAACATTATCTTCTAGGCATTCCATGACAAGGTTGGCTATGGTAGCCGATATTGGTGATCCCATTGCAACGCCGTAAATTTGGGAATAAAAATGTTCTTGGAATTGAAAGAAATTTGATGAAAGGCATAATTTAGTTGCTTCGATAAACTCATTTTTTGGAATAGTGGTAAATTCTTTAATTTGGGACCATTTTTCAGTAATGTTTTTTATAGCTAGTTCAATAGGAATGTTGGTGTAAAGTGAAATCACATCAAATGACACTAAAATATGGTCTTTTGGTATTTTTTTATTTTTTAGAAATTCATGGAAATCCCAAGAATCTTTCAGATGATAGTCATTTTTCCAATGATGCTGGTTAGGATATTTGATAGAAATTTTGATAAACTGTAAGTTGCAGAACCAATAGTACTAACAATAGGTCTTAGGGGTATATTTTCCTTGTGTAGTTTTGAAGTTTTTACACCTAATAAGAAAATTTCTCCTATTTGTTTCATTTGCGATATGTCTCTGTGTCGTCTCGTACTTTCTTAGAAGTTGTTTGTTGCTTCTTTGAACTGAAGCTGTGGCGTTTTCCCCCATGCCTTCTTAAATTTAGTTTTTGTTTTCCTGACCGTGTTATTGGAAATAAACCGAAACGTCAAAAAAATGTTTTAATTTTATTTCAAATAATTTTAAAAAAAAATTACCGAAAAACCCAGGAGAATTAAAAATTATTAATTTAATAACACATATATATATATATATATATATATATATATATATATATATATATATATATATATATACAAATGCGCACGTCACACTATTCAAACTGCATTCTCGGCAAGTTCTACCCCAAACATTAACAGATTTTTCCACAAAAAAAAATATTAAAACGGAGGCGGCGTTTCAAGAGGCTCTTTCTAGCTGGCCAATATTTCGGCAGTTTTTCCAGAAAGCAAGGTAATTGAATTTTTTGTAGTAGTTTAATTATTTATTAAGTAATTCAATTAATTTCTATGTAATTTAATTACTTGGGATTCGTGAAAGTCAATTACCAATTATGATTACATTATACTATTAATTGGTAATCCATTTAATTGATTACTGAGAAGTAACTGAATACGATTTTTTAATTATTTTAATTTAATTACCGTCAGCTCTGGTCTGCGAAAAATGCAACAGTAAGGATAAGCAAAAAACTATTTTGTTTATTTTTTAATTTTGTACGAAAGTCCTATTGACAGTATTGCGAATAAACTATAATTAAATTAAAATTTTCCAGTCTAAAAAAAACGGCTCTTTTTCACATTTTTTTCATACAAATAACAAAGAAAAGCTAACTTTTGTACGGATTTAGGTTTCTATGTTGTATGCACCCCTTTTTAAAAGATTAGAGTGGTGGTTTGCTGTTAAATTTTAATTCCTAAAAAAAACTTTAGAAACTGTGTGCTATAAAAACACTCTCTAATATTCCAATCCCAACAACGAACCATTAAAAACGATGGATTCGATATTTTAAAGCTTCCTGTTTTTCAAAATTTGGGTTGTAAATTGTTTTTGTTTCTAACTGAATAATGGAAAAGATAATGCCCTTTAAATATTAATAGATTTTATTTGCATTTTGCTTAAGTATCTTGAGAGTAAGTATTACAAATAGGGTTTCGTTTAAATAATGGTTTACGGTTTGTTATTTTTAAACCATAAAACTAGGTTAATTTATTGACTTTGGCCATAAATATTTTTTAGAATATTTATGCCTTTTTTTAAGTTTTAGCATTTAAGTAATTTAAATGTGACGACCATAAGCCTAAACGATTATTGACTCAAATCGTTCGTACCTGGAGGTAGTAATTACTTTTACTTAGTGGTGGTGTAACTAATACTTAATCTGAAAGGTGCTGTGAAATTTATTATTTGCCTGTTTTGGTACTTTGATATCGCTTACTGATAGGGAAGAAGGAGAAAAAGGTTAAACATAAAGATACGACACCCAGTGCCCCTTTTCTTTTTACTATTTTTTGTCAGTTTTGACAACTAAAATTGGAATTATTTATACTTATCTTTTTGCCCAAATTATTTAGTTATAAAGTACAATATGTCCGGCAATGGGGTAGACAAGAGCGCAAACAAACCATTTTTCGAGGAAAAGTAATTTTTTATAAAAAGTTTTGCTTGCCGAGAGAATACTATTGTCGATGGAAGAAATAAAAAAAAATACAGGCTGTCCCAAAAGATAAAAAAATAATTTTTTTTTACAAGAATAAAGTACCCTTATTTCAAAGTTTTTAACAAAATGTTACTTAAGAAGATTGTTTGAAATTATTAATAACCACAACTAACCACAACAATTATTATGTTCGAGTTATTCAAATACTGCTCCACCAGGAAAAACGCATTTTTCCAGTGGTGCTCTAAGATATCCGCAATTGCGTCGCACTTCTTCTAGAGATATTGTTTCTGCAGCTTGTATAATTCTTTGTTTTTTCATGTCCTCATCATTTGGTGGATTAGCATAAACTAACTGTTTTAGGCGCCCCCACAAATACATATCCGCTAACGTGAGGTCGGGGCTTCTTGGGGGCCATAAAACTGGGACTATTTCGCCCGATCCATTTTTGTTCAAAAATTTTAAATCAAGCCAGTCCTTTACTTCTCTAGCAAAATGGGCAGGACATCCATCTTGCTGAAAGTACATGTTACCTCGAAAATTTAATGGCAATTGTTCCACATGATCAGAAAAAAAGATTTAACTTATTTCAATAAGAAATTCTGTTACAAGTATTCTCAAAGAAAAACGGTCCTATTATACCATAGTATGAAACTGCGCACCAAACATTTACTTTTGTAAAATACTGACGTCGGGTTGCTATTCTAAAGAAAGCATTAACATCATTCCAATGGCGAACATGTTGCGATGCTACAGTTTCATTCGTGGAAAAAGTGGACTTGTTTGAAAACATTATTAGTTTATGGAATTCCCTATTACCACCTAAAATCTTACTCCCTCCCCACAAACAGAAATCCAACCTTTTTGGCCGCCATCTTCTAATGTTTGGTTAAAATGCGGTTTGTAGGAGCGTATCTTGTTTTGCTTTAAAGTTTCTTAAATGGTAATTTTTGGACCACCTGTAATTGTGTAGCTCGTTTTCTCAAGGATAGTATGGGGTCTTCTCTATCAGACTGCAATACGAGTAGAGTTGTTGCATCAACTTTTTATAGTATTTTTTAACTTTTTTTAAGTTCAGTACAGATTCAGTTTCTTGATATTTGTTTAGTAGCTTACAGACCGCCCCTTTGGTCACCGGTACATAAGGAAACCTTTCATACAATTTTTCGATCATATTTCGGTATGAAAAATCTCCGATACCATAACATTGGATTAAATGTATTTTTTGCTCCGTTGTTAACATTTTTAAAAATTAATAAAACATCCAAAAGTTGACTCCGAGGTCTGGTTTGCTTGACACTGTCAGAATTTATTTGTGAAGTACCTATTCAAAGGTGATATTTAAAGGTATACAAAATCAAAGGTATATCTACGAAACTTTTTAGTGAAATGCAAATTTAAACCGAAAAAATGATTACTATCTAAACCTAATATAAACCAATATCTTAAAAAATATGATAATTTTAAACATTTTTCTTAAGTAGCATTTTGTTAAAAACTTTGAAATAGGGGTACTTTATTTTTGTAAAAAAATTGAATTTTTAACTTTTGGGACACCCTGTATACAATTTTTAATTTCTTCCATCGACAATCGTATTTCCTCATCAAGCAAAACTTTTTATAAAGAATGACTTTTTCTCGAAAAGTGAAATGGTGGTCCGTGGTCCTCTTGTCTACCCCATCGCCGGACATACTGTATAACAATTTAAATTAACTATACCAGGTGATACAGGATGTTATTACCAACCAATTTTCTTTAGTGATTTTAAGGGAAAACTTTAAATTTTACGTTATATTGGAGCGTTAATATACAGGGTGTCCCACGACGAACCGACGCGGTCGATTTCTCAAAAACTTAGAAACGGAAAATTTTAAAAATTTGGTAGTTTACTAATATCGATAAGAGCGACTCGTCTAAAATATTTTCAAGATGGTGGCACTTTCGGTTGTACCGGAAGCCGATGCTTACTTTCTTATTTTTTATAGAACACCCTATATATTATTGCATTTTTGGATTCCCCAGAAAATTCTAGATATGTTTTGTGTATAATATGCTGTACCTAAGCTAAGGAGAAATTTTTTCTATACGGCATGCTGTATTATTTAAATTAAGTTGAAATCCTTGTAAGAAGTAGCCCCATTTTGTATATCGAGTGAATATTTTGGGTATAAATTAAAACGGGGTAACTAAAAATTAAGTACAAAAATTAACTGATAAAAAACGTAAAAAGTCAATTTTTTCAAATGGAAACCCCCACTTTTATGTTTTTATCGTATTTAACATTAAAAAATAAGGTAACTTTGTATTAAGTGGTCTATTCCAAAAATGCATAGGTTTCGAAATAATTAACAATTTCACATTTTGTATTGTAAAAGTGCTATAGGGCTCTTTAATTTTGTTTTTAGTGGGCCATGACGTCCCGCAGTCATGGCCCACTAATAACAAAATTAAAGATTCGTATAGCACTTTTACAATACAAAATGTTAAATTGTCAATTATTTCGAAAACTATACATTTTCGGAATAGACTAATCAATACAAAGCTACCTTATTTTTTAATGCTCAATACGATAAAAATATAAAAGTAGGGGGTTTCCATTTGAAAAAATTTACTTTTTACGTTTTTTATCAGTTAATTTTTGTGCTTAATTTTTAGTCACCCTGTATTAATTTACACCCAAAACATTCACTCAATATACAAAATTGGGCCTCTTTGCACAAGGAATTCAACTCAAATTAAATAATAGAGTATGCCGTATAGGAAAAATTTCTCCTTATTTTGGGGTCTGCAAACGTCATTTTTGACATAAAATTCAAGATATGTCAAAAACGGTTAGACTTAGGTATAGCATATTATATACGAAATATATCTAGAATTTTCTGGGGAACCGCGTCGGTTCGTCGTGGGACACCCTGTATATTTTCTGGCATTTTCTTTAACATAAAATTACTTTGGGTTAAACCGTACGGTACGTTCCACAATAATTCGTTGATTTCTCGTTTTACCTCCTACTGTTAGTCGTAAAACTCAATATACTGTGGGTACCCGCATATAGGTCCGGACTTAAAATTTTCTTTATTTATTATTGTACCTACTTTTTGGTATATTATGAAGATTATAGGCAAATTGCAGGTGTTGAATATAAAGCAGAGTCTTTTCGTCTTAGTTCATCAGTTGTTTGGAGTTTGTCAAGGTATTTTCGTGTGTGTTATTGAGCATCCAAAATAGCTAACCTAAACTATTAACATTAGTAGGTATTTAGGACCTGAACCCTTTCAAAAGGTGCGGTGCCTACACAATAGATATTTGTCAGGCAACCTATTTATGGTTGGGATTTCCACTGGGGGTTGTAATTTAAATTTTATTGCGGTCAAGAAATCAACGTATCCTTGTGAAACGTATCATAAGTACCATCGAATATCTTTTTTTAAATTCATATTACCACTTTTTTCTATATTTGAATTATTTATAAAAATCTCTTTCCAATGATATTATACAACATGGGATTTACTATCAATATGGCGGTAAGAGCTTACTTTTAAAGTAAACAAGTAAGGCCATTAAGTACTCCTGCTTTAAACTTTGATTTTTTTTTAGTTTTCATGCTGTCGGGACAGAGAAAAATAATATATTTTACCTCCCCTGTCAGCAACATTTTCTAGTTTGCTTTAATACATTACATTCATATCGTAATTTAATTTTTTAATCTAATTAAAATATAAGAATTTTCAAACATTATACATAAAAACACCCCTATTTTATTGTATATTTAAATTTCACACCAATATCTCATGACATATCAGAAGAATTTTTTTAACAAAACCAGAACTTGCTTTGGCGCCAAATCAGTAAGGAATATACTGCTTATAATATTTTATAGATTGGACAATAACACAAATTTTACTTTTTAATTTTCTTGGCGAGAAAAAATACTTTGCAAAAACATCACAAACAGGGCCGCCGGCAGGGGGGGGGTCAGAGGGTGTCCGTCGACGCACCCTGGGTTTTTTAAAATTACCTAATATAAAACATTTTCCGTCGAAATCATTAAATTTTACAATTTTGCCTTGAAATTTAAATAAGTATGATTATTATTTAGAACCTAAAGTTCTGGTATATATTTATTTCTGGTTTTAATTCAATTAACTCTAGTAAATTGACTTTAACTTTTTGACCCCCTCTACATTTTTTTCTGGCGGCGGCCCTGATCACACTAGCAGCACAGAATAAGCAAGCTACATAACATTTTGTCAATTTGCATGATTAGCTAACTCTCTAGAAATGAGCTCGCTGGAGTGAAATAATACTTTTATTTATAATCGTAATATATGTCACGGTCCTCGGTTTGGTTTCACTCTTTTCCGTAATTAAATCACTTTCACCATTAAGTGAAATGCGCAAGCATTTTTGCATATCAGATTATCAGACTGCATTGTGAGTCTTAAATATTTGAACATTCGACAGTTACTTTTGTGTATTCTATATTAAAAATGTACGTATACTCAGAGCTGTCGGTAATTGAATTACTTTAATTAGTAATTGGATGACTTTAATTCAATTACTTTCCGAAAAAGGTAATTGTATTTGGATTATCAATTTTTGGAATAATGTAATTGTACTTGGTAATTGATTTTCACGAATCCCAGCAATTCAATTACTTAGAAAGTAATTCGATTACTTATAAAGTAGTTGAATTACTAACAAATTAATTCGATTACCTAAACAATTATCGAATTACTACGAAAAATTCAATAACCTTTATTTATGAAAAAAACTGCCGGAATTTTGGTCAGCCAGAAAGAGCATCTTGAAACACGGTGGCAGCTTTGAATCCGGCGAACCGCGCCTCCGCGCCGATTTAGTATTTTCGATTGATGCTAACGCCACCGTTTTTAAACTTTTTTTGTAGAAAAATATGTTGATCTGTGGGGTAATATAAAAAAAAATATTTTAAAGTCATTTAAGGTTAAACTTAAAAGTAGTTTGAATAGTGCTAATAATTGGTAATCATAATTTACTACTACTTAGAAAAGTAATTGGTAATTGTAATTGAATTACTTTTTAAAACTAATTGCGACCGCTCTGCGGATACCCTTAACTTTTATAGGAACATTCCACTTGGATAGCACTTTGAATATAAATTTACATAGAGCCTTAACAAACATGGTTATGCAATAATAAGCGATAGAGGATAGTGAAAGAGGAAACTGTGTATAAAAGCTAATTATATCTAATAAGAGCTGCCAGAACTTACCAGGAAGTTTAGCTTGGTAATAGCAACAATAAGCGCTACTGATATCTTGCATGGGCTTTAACCAACTAGTGCTGAATAACAGTAAGATCTAGTATTAAAAAGCAAACTCTTATATATGTTGTAACACCGAAAAACAAGCTACATAAAAGCGAAGTGTAAAAACTGTCAAATATAAAGTTCTAAAAGTTCATAAATGGAGTATGATGATCGTCCGATTCCCTTGGCTCTGTCATTAACCAGGGTCGTACCAAAAATCTTCGGAAATCACGTATCTAGTTTAGAGTGTCTGTAAGATTATGGGAAATACTCTAGTATTCAAAGGCCGGGGAGCTCGTACACTACGGTACGTGTACAAACTTTAGGCCTGAGAAGAAAAAAGAGTAAAAAGAGGAAAAAAGTATAAACCGAATTAAACCAAATTTGGCTGAGACACACTCTGAGCTCTGACAGGTTGTGTTACGGAATCAAATGTAAAAAAATATATATTCAAACGACACTTTATCTACTTCATTGGGTATGTTTTTATGGAAGTGGAGAAGTGCCAGTCCGGTAAGACGTTCTTTAACCATTGAAGCTCTTGGTCAGGATTTGATTTTTCGTAATGTAGAGAAGAATCTTTCTGCAGTCACTACACTAACAGTTAGTGCAGATATAATACATAAAAAATATATATTAGGATACACCTCAATATCGCAATTTAAAATAGGGTCAAAAATCGATTGCGGTATGTCCTGACTCCACTACCACTTCTCCATCATTCGTTTACAACGACAGAAACTGGAGTATTATCTAGTAACAATGTATAATCGGTTGCTAATTGTTTTTGCCAAAGACAATTATAGTTTCTTTTTGCTAATTGTTTCGCAGTTTAAATGTCCTGATTAATGTATTCGCTTTTTGGCATGAAAACGCTTAGCTGAAACCAATTAAGTATTTCAGGAGACAGACGGTCCTGTAGGTCACTTATTATTGAATCCAGAAGAGAAATGTATTTGGCTTAGCGGAAATACTCCTCATCAGATTGAGCAGGGTGTTTATTGGCCCTATGTATTTGTCTTGGCGCTATTCTGGGACATTTAATTTAAAATTCAAATTTTCGATGCGTTCGTTTCCGAAAATGCGTTTGCGTCAAACAAAGTATTATATTAAATTAATTAAATATTAAAAGTACTTAAATTAAATCTATATTGTGACAAAAAATATATACAAACATTATGTTTAACAATTTTAATTAGGGGTCCACCTAGGTCTTGGTCCTCCCCCTGGATCCGCTCTTGTAAAGTGATTGGTTGGAATAGGGTCTCAATTTTGACAGATAATATATGTTAAGAGAATTTTTAAGGGGTAAAATTTTTGGCAGGTAATATTTTAACATAATTCATTTTTAAAAGATCAAATTTAATAGATGCCATTTTGACAGATGATATTTTTGACAAATGCAATTTTTAACAGATGTAATTTTGAAAGTTATAATACTTAATACATATCATTATTTGAAACCGTTCGCCGCGTCATTGCTTACCGACATTTTAATTACTTTTTTTACAATGAAGACCGTGACGTCCATAAAAACTTAACGGAAAAACTATGCGAATTTATCATAACACAGTATTAAAGTTTTGTAAAAAAAAAATTTTAGGATTCCCTTAAGCCCCATTAAAAATAATTTCCTATGCCATTTTATATAATTTTATATCTTATTTTCATTTTAAGGCTATATTGTGTGCCAATTTTGCGACACCCTGCATATTTTGTTTGATTTTATAATCCTGCTGCAATATCCGTTCTTCAAAAAACAATTTAATTTAAAAGAAAAATATAATTTTTATACAGGACATTAAGAGGACTTGATTATATTCATATAATATTTCAAGGCCAACATCAAAAATAAATATCCTTTTTTAGTAGGTAAGTGTTTCACTTAACAAATTAATATTCTTTATTTATTACATGAGGTAGATGGGTTGATTTCCAAACAGTCTTGTAGCGATGTTTTTTCAGCAGTTACGTAATGTCAAGGATACGGAAAGTTTTATCAAATTTTGTTATTTATACTGATGGTGCTTTTACTTTCACTTATTCTATACGAACATTAAATCAATACAATAAAAAAACTGATTTATTTTCTTTTTATATTATTTTAAAAAATAATTTTAAAAAAATCAGTATTGTAGCAATTTTAGTTAAGTTATTTTTGGAAACCATACCCTAAATTTGCTTGACGTTGTTCACAGGATCTTCCTTATGCTTCCACAATCCCCAATTTATTACAATTTTATCGAACTAATACACCTAAAATAATTTTATAGAATAGGGTAAAAATTGAAATTGTACGAAAATTATTTAGTTCATAGAAAACTTTTAAATACTTATGTTAACGCAAAAATTAAATGGTCAATTTAACCTTCTGGTGAATTTTAGATAAAATATCTTTTTTGGGTTAATTATATTTTACTCTCTTTTATTTTTAGCTCGAATGAAGTCTTTAGGCTTTGTTAGTTCCGGGTTTTTAAATATTTAACCAATTTTTTTTTGTTTCGTCAATGTTGTCAAAGCACCGAAACATGCAGATATTTCTCTTCACTGCACCTTTAACACAACGCAGAAGTGCAACCACGGACATTATACTAATATATTTTACTACCTCTAAACTACCCTCACGTCTGGGAGATTTTACAGAGCTGCGTTCAAAAATCATTACTAAGTACACATATATTACATTTTTGTTACCAGGGATATTTTTAAATGACGTATTTATTGCACTGGTTCCTTTCTTCCGACATTCAAATATAGTCTGATATAGTCTGAAACTGAAAGTGTAACTCTGCGTTACAGCGTTACATTCTTTAGTTTTTGTTTTCCTGACCGTGTTATTAAATTAATAATTTTTAATTCTCCTGGGTTTTTCGGTCATTTTTATTAAAAATTAATTTGAAATAAAATTAAAACATTTCTTTGACGTTTCGGTTTATTTCCAATTAAACCATCATCAGAATCTAGAACAATAAGATGTTCTTAATGTCTTTATATATACAATTGGAAACAAAAACAAATAACAAATATTAATTAAAGGAAACAAATATAAAGTTACATACCTTTTGCCTTTCATAAACTTACACTATCTAAATAAGATTTAAAAAACTCAAAATAAGATAAAAACCAACACTTAAAAACTAAACGATGAAACTATTACGCTTTACATCTTGAATGTTAGTGATGAAAAATAGAGTATATTTTATAAATGTTGGGTCTACCCCTAACTGTACATAACTTTGGGCTTTCCAGCCCTAATAGGTGGTAAAAATTTGCATTTATTATCCTGTAATTAGGTCGTTATAGACGATACTTAGATTACCAGTGTCAGTCCTAAAATTTACAGTATTTTTTGTTTTTTGATATGAATCATTTCTTTTAGGTTTCTTTTTTATAGTTCGTTTCGTAATCTAGAATTTGAACATTTTTGAAATTAAAATTATGCAGTTCTTCTATTGCATGATTAGCGAGAGCTGTTGAATTATCTTTAATATTTCTTATGCTTGTTTTGTGTTCATTTATTCTATTTTTTAAATATTGCTTTGTTTGTCCAATATAGGTTTTTGGACAATCAAGGCAATCTATTTTATAAATGAGGTTCGTTTGATCTAATTTTGGGATTTCTGGTTTTAGTTTTGTGAAGAGTGATTTAGAATTATTTAGCGGTTTTTCAGATACATGAATGTTAAATGGATTCAATACTTTTTTTATTTTATGATTTATTTCAGGGTTGTAGGGTAATGAAATATATTCCTTGTCTTTATTACTGTTATTATTTTGATTTCTATTAGGGTTATATAAATGATTTATACGTGCTTTTATAATTGGTTCTGTGAATTTTTTTGGATATTTGTTTTTTTGTAGGATTTCTCTTACTTTTTTTAAACTTTTTGGTCTGTGCTTTGTATCAGAGAGTTTTACAGCTCTGTCAACTAACAGGGCTGGAAAGCCCAAAGTTATGTACAGTTAGGGGTAGACCCAACATTTATAAAATATACTCTATTTTTCATCACTAACATTCAAGATGTAAAGCGTAATAGTTTCATCGTTTAGTTTTTAAGTGTTGGTTTTTATCTTATTTTGAGTTTTTTAAATCTTATTTAGATAGTGTAAGTTTATGAAAGGCAAAAGGTATGTAACTTTATATTTGTTTCCTTTAATTAATATTTGTTATTTGTTTTTGTTTCCAATTGTATATATAAAGACATTAAGAACATCTTATTGTTCTAGATTCTGATGATGGTTTAATTGGAAATAAACCGAAACGTCAAAGAAATGTTTTAATTTTATTTCAAATTAATTTTTAAAAAAATGACCGAAAAACCCAGGAGAATTAAAAAAAAAAAAAGTTACATTCTTTACCGTGCCTCCGAGTGCAGTAACAATTTACCGAGTTTGCGCATTTTATCAAGTTTTAGTGGGTTTCTTTAAATTCTAATAGTCCATTTATTCCTTGGCTTTATGACCACAAAACTTTCTTTTTTATTTACGGATTTTTCGTAAAACATTTTTAAAATTGGGTTATACATATTTATATTCTTCCGTGACATTTTTAACGTAACATGAAAGCGTTCGAAAAATGGTAACAAATATAATTTACTGTAAATCTTCTTTGATTCTTACAAAGTACAGGGATTACTTAACATTTTATTTGTGAACGCAAACCTGGCGAAACCAACACTTTAGCATGGAACTCGAACCAAACACAGTGCTCTTCCATTGCCAGGGTACTAACTACGCCTGACTTTGCTTAACTTCGCTGATCTGACTGGAAGCAGTGAAATTCTTAACTAGTTGCGTATCACATTTCCACGTATTTATTTAAGCACCTGATCAAGGTCTTATAGTTTAGTTCCAGTTGTTTTTACAAAATTTATAATTTGATTATTTAAAAATAAATAAATGCTTTTAAAATATTTTTTTACGAAATCTATTTTTATGTTTCAAAGGAAGAAAAAAGGTTAATATTGGACTTACTTGGAAGAAATGAACAAAAGTGGCATTTTGTATTGCTTTTTTGGGTGCTGCTGGAAAAGGAACTAAATAACTCAATTCTTCGAAGCAGAAGTCGTAAAAATACTGGTCGAATTTTATGAACTGGACGATTCCACCATAATAGGCGATATAAGCATCTGAAATCAGTTCTTAAAGGTAGTAGATTTAAAAAAAAACCGACAATGCAAAGTGCGTAAAATATTTGTAATAGAATTTGTTTACTAGACTACAGGATGACTTCCGGTTTTACCGAAAACGGGCTTAACTTCCGGTTTTCAAGTGAGATATCCTATGAGATATTTTTACATTTTTGGATTCTCATATTTTAAGAGCTTTAATTTTTTATTTAATTTCGTTTTTTTGATATAGGTCTTTAGTCTTTACAGTGCATTAAATGTTGAATTTTAAATTCTTTTTCAACTTGGAATTAATCTTCGTAGGCTAAGTTTGTCTAGTAAAAAGGTGAACCTATGTGTTCTCATTTGAAAAAATGGAATATTTTTATTTTGAAATTTCAAAATGCGATCGAATTAAGCGTAAATCAATTACAGAGTGCTTTTTATTTTTAATAAAACGATTCGCATTAAAAAACATTTTTTTCAGTGCTGTCACAATTTGACATATATATGGTATACTGTGTTACACAGAATGAAAATGAAACCTAAAAATGTAAAAATATATACGATGTCTCATTTGATAATCCCGGTGAAACCGGAAGTCAACAAAAGACACGCGACTTGCCAAAACGGGAAATTTGATATTTTATGATATTCCCAAGTTTAATTTTTTATCTTGCAGAAAAAAGGGTCTGAGCCAACCTCCTGGATCACCCGGTATACCTGTATTTTTTTATCTTGGGACAGTCCACGAAGGCCGATGCCTAAGTACTAACGTACCGTGGGTGTCTTAGGTGTATATATAAAAATACTTTTTACAAAAATACTTCTGTCATATATAAAGGTAATGATCATCTTTCCCCAGAACTTATTTTTAGTTACGCCATTAGTCACATTCAAGGAACAGGTCTCTTCTCGTCTGGCATCATGCGCTTTTTCATCAATTTAATTCCTATGATCTTTTTTTCTAACAACTACATTTTTACTTTACTTTACTTAAGGCATAGTGTTTCGCCAACATCATCTTCTTTTCACAAATAATCAATTCCTTTTAAAGTTTTGCTGACAATAGCAACCTTTAATATAATTTTAAATTCAAAGAGTATAATATCCACTTTTAGAAAACAACTGAGGGTAATGCCGATATTATTTTATACGATTTTGAATTGATAAAAACTTAGGCTGTCATTTTTTTTCTATAATACCTCAAAGACCTAGTAATTATACTCTTGCAAATAAGCCAGCCTTTCTCTTCTTTTACTTATGAAAGTTTAAGACCTTTAAAACAAAAGTTTTTTTTAACCTTATTGGCGAATTGCAGCAGCTGCTCTTTTTAAGATATCGTTAAAACTCAATGAAATAGTGATCATTAACAACTAAATATTATATAAAACTATTATTACCAATAAGAATGTATTATTTTAAGACCAAGATCGTTATACAAAATAAACATCCTTTTCTCAGTAGGTAAGTATCGCATTGATAATTTAACAATCTTCGTTTCATAATTGGTGTCATATATAGAAGGCCTTGATTTCGTCACGTCGTCATACGAAGTTTTTTTGGCGGTTACGTAATCTCAAGGATACGGAAGGTACCATCACATTCTGTTCAAAATATCAACTGGTGCTTTCACTCTCGCTTGGTTAAAGTTGTTTATACTAAATAATTTGTGTTGACTTTCACTTAATGATTAAGATTTATATAAGAGTTATTCTGTTTAGTACTTTGCTATGTTAAAGGAAAAATCAAAAACTACATTTGAAATAAATTGTTCTGATAAATCATGTTTTTTAAGATTGAAGTTTGGCTTGAAAGACCATTTTATATGGTCAAACAAAGATTAAAACTTTTATCCTTCATGACTTTTTTCTAAAAATAATTGTTTTAATTTAAATTATATTCGTATGCTTTCTGAAAGAGCCCGAAATTATGTTTATACGTAGAGTCTTTCTTAATTTTGATAGGATGCTACCGGTGCCCCAATGTAGATATACAAAAATCTTTTTTTAAATGAACATAAAACTTACTCCAGTTATTTCAGTTAGTTTATAAAGACAAAGGATAATCATTTTTTAGGTTTCACTCAAGAATGCACTTGCAAACAAGTCCTTTAAATATTTGAAGCAGGGTCCGATTTGGGATACAAACAAAGTATGTAGATTAGAAGGTGGGAAATATTTTTGGGCTCAAAAGAAGAACTCAAAATTAATGGCAAAATTTCTTTTAGTAGTAACAAAAAATAAGAGAAACCCCAAAAAAAGCCAATAACTAAAACCCATTCATTTACATTTTGGCAGCAAGTTTACTAAAGTCTGTGCAAGCAAAAATTTATATATTCTATCAATCATTATTGGTGCAAGCTAACATTTTTAGGTTGGTCTGCATGAATCAGGCTATTTCAAAAACAAAAATCACTAGACTCAGCGTCAAAATCAGCTGATTGGCGTTAATCACCCAGTAATGGATTAAAGGCGTTTAAATTTTTCTATTAATTTTTTTTGTGTTCGGGTGTGTTATTTCGTGTTTTAAAGTAATTAGTAAGATTAAAGATTACTGTAAAGTGTTTTTATTTTTTGGCGTGGACTATTTGACATTTTTTATATTTCATAATTTATTTAATTTTGGAGTAAGTTTAAGTTAGTTTTATTGGTTTAAAGAAAAAAACCAGGAGAAAAGATATTTTTTAGAATACGTATCACCTTCGAAAGTCGAAAGTATGTAAATATACCCTAATATGGCCAATACACCAGTTTGTAAGGCCATCAGACCAAAAAAAAAATACCCTAATATATATTTCCTGAAAAATAATGCTACTATCAGAATAGTTATCTTGCATATGGGCAAAATTACTTGTTTTATTAGCAGCGTAATAAAAAAAGACATGCTAAGATGTGTTAAATGTTTTAAGATGTAAATACATTTTTGTATGTATTTTTTATTAGATGATATTAAAATTTTAAAACTCCTTTTCCTTGGTTCGGTCCCGAATAAAACTCTAATTGCAGCCAACTTAAATCTGAAAAACAAAATTTACTAATATGTAGGGATATTCGCATTGCCAACTGAAAAATGTTAGCTTGCATAAAGTTTACCTTTTTCAAGATAAAATTACTCTAAAAAATATACTGAAAACTAAAAAAAATATATTTATAACTTAAATTGTATGGGGCTCTTAGCAATCGCTACTTTTGCTACGTATAAGTTAAGCACTTTGTATTTTTTAGTGCCGTTTAAGAAAGCTACTTTTAATAATTTCCACATCCATATGTCTTTTCTCAGTGATTAGAATTGTTTTTAAATATAGAGTATTATATGTGTATTAGTGTACCTTCAATTGTGTATTCAAGAAGTCATAACTATAATATATAATACTTAATTTATTATTAAGCCTTAACTAGATATGTAAATAATTAAATTTTTGGTATATATATATACAGTATGTCCGCGGATGCGGTTAACAAGAGGACAAATGGACCAAAAATTGAAAGATACGAAAAAAAGTCATTCTTAATAAAAAATTCTTCTTTTCAAAAAAATCTGCTATCGTAAATAGATTGCTATCATACAGGGCGGCTTAAAAATGCAAAAACATAAAATTAAACAAGAGCAAACAGAAAGTAAATTTGGAGCAAGTTTTTTATTTATTATTTCACGTTAAAAGGTCAAAAAATGACTGTTTGCTCTGGTTCGATTTTATGTTTTTGCATTTTTGAGACGCCCTGTTTGATAGCAATCTATTTTCTCATTGTAGTTTATATTTTATTGACAAGCAGAATTTTTATCAAGAATACTTTTTTCGTATCTTTTAATTTTTGGTCCATTTGTTTTATATATATATATATATATATATATATATATATATATATATATATATATATATTATATATATTATATATATATATATATATATATATATATATATATATATATATATAATATATATATATATATATATATATATATATATATATATATATATATATATATATATATATATATATATATATATATATATATATATATATATATATATATATATATATATATATATATATATATATATATATATATATATATATATATATATATATATATATATATATATATATATGTATATATATATATATATATATATATATATATATATATATATATATATATATATATATATATATATATATATATATATATATATAATAAGATGAGATATATAAAAGAACCTTTAAAAATCCAAATTTAAGGGAGGTCTGTAGTATTGGTCATTTAAGCTATCTATCGTATGACTTCTTTTTGAAAAAAATTTAAAAAAGGACTTCGTTAGAGTGCAAAACCTATTTTTTTTTAATTCTGTGCAAGGTAATTATTTTTTTATAGGTTTAATTTATTTTTAAAGCAAAATTTTGAACTAAATTATTTATTGTCATTCAGTTGGCTTGAAATGTGCTACGTTGTCAAGTTTTGTTCATTTTTCACTTTTTGTTAAATTAAACCTATTGTTAAGTCCATTGCTAACTTAAGCAACGCGATCTTCACTAGGCCGTTTGTATTTAAAAATTCATCACCATCTCCATTCTCTATGTTCCATTTTTTATGCATATAATTAAATAAAAAATATTTAGATGTACTATAAAATAAGCATTTATTTTGTGATATTTACATATTATTGTAATTTTGCTCCGTACATTAGCAAATTAAAATATCAAACCATTTTTTCACATTTCCCCATGCCAGAAGGTTGCATGTTGGCTAAAGAATTTTTATGCTTCGTTTGGCTCTATATAAAGATTAAAATAAGGACTGCTTGTAAACGATAAAATTCTTTTTCCGGTTTGATATAGAGGCGCGTTACTTCCGCTCTTTATTTCCTGAATAAATAAACACACACACATAGTTAAGCATTTTGTGTCCCCCTGTAATAATTTTCTTCAAGATATCAACAAACACGAGAAAAAATAACAGTGTTGTATAGTGAATCCCAAAAATACGTGTATAATATTTTACGACAAAATTCTGACGTCAAATAAGCCATATATATATATATATATATATATATATATATATATATATATATATATATATATATATATATATATATAAATATATATATATATTTATATATATATATATATATATTGTATATATATATATATATATATATATATATATATATATATATATATATATATATATATATATATATATATATATATATATATATATATATATATATATATATATATATATATATATATATATATATATATATATATATATATATATATATATATATATATATATATATATTTATTAAGGTATGCATAATTTGAAGGCTTCGGATGATTTTAAGTCGAAAGTTCATATAAACGTGGGCCCTAAAATGCTTAGTTATTAAGATACAGGGTGAAAGTTTTAATTTTGCTTTCGTTTTTTCTTAATTTTTTTAACCAAATGACCACGGTACAAAATTTGGGATCTGGGAGTTTTAGGCGAAAATTTAAATTGTCCACGCTTTTGATGTTGCTACTAGAGGCGCCAGCTGTTCCTCACTTGTTTTAGATGTCGTGAACTTTTTTAAGCTTAGAATATTGACCGTTTATTAAAAAATAAGTTACTATAAATCCATCTGCATCAAAAATGTATACTTTATTTAATGTCTGGGAGTAGCCGTTCTCGAAAATAAACACACTTTTAAAGGATCCCACAATTTTTTTGGAAAATGAATTTTGGCCAATTGTTTCAAACTTTGCATAGTGGTAGTTCTAACACGGTGATCAAAAGCTTTAGGGCAAAACCGAAAACGCCTCCAACCCCCCAAAATCACCCTCAAAAGTCACTGGGGAATTGGGGACCTTTGAGGGTGATTTTAGGGGGTTGGAGGCGTTTTCGGCTTTTTGCCCTGAAAACCTTTGATCATCATGTTAAATTATCACTATGCAAAGTTTGAAAGCAATTGGCCAAAATTCAGTTTCCATAAAAAAATTGTGGGATCCTTTAAAGTGTGTTTATTCGAGAACCGCTGCTCCTAGAGACTTAAATATAGTATACTTTTTTGATGCAGATGGATTTATAGAACTTATTCTTTAATAAACAGGTCAATATTCTAAGTTTAAAAAAGTTACGACATCTAAAACAAATGAGGTAGGCCTAGCTGGCGCCCTCTACTAGCAACATCAAAAGCGTGGACGAATTTAAATTTCTCGCCTCAGAAAACCCCCAGATCCCAAATTTTGTACCGCTAGGTCATTTGGTTAATGAATAATTAAGAAAAAACGAAAGCAAAATTAAAACTTTAACACCCTGTATCTTAATAACTAAGCATTTTAGGGCCCACGTTTATATGAACTTTTCGACTTAAAATCGATCCAGGAATGCCTCCTTCAAATTATGACATACCATTAAGTAACACCCTGTATATACATAGATACATATACAGGGTAAGTCTGTGAAGTGGGACCCCCCATTTATTGCTTTAAATATTTAAATTCGAAAAAAATGTTTTATACAAAAAGATTTTGGTTTTTGCTGCTCTATATTTTGCGAATAACGTTATGTATACAGGGTTTATTAAAAAGCCCGTACAAGAACAAAGTTCATTTTTTTATATATATATATATATATATATATATATATATATATATATATATATATATATATATATATATATATATATACAGGGTGCCACAGATTGAGTGCATGCATGGGGATCTCGGAAACTGTAAGAGATACGAAGTCGGTTAAATTATGGCAAAGTTGCACATTTAGGTGCCTAACAACATGCCGATTAGAAAGTTGTAAAATTCCATACTTCCGAGATATCCGGAAAAAACGAAATTTGCTGATTTCGTTTTTATTTTTTCTGACGTTATTTAAAGAGATATGAAAAAACAAAAGACACTTTCTCATGGCTACTTCTTAAGCTCTACAAAACAGCGTTGAGAGATTTTCCGTACGACGTTTCGTTTTCGTTAGACCATCATCAACTTTATTTTTTTAAATACGGACCTAGGTTTTTTATTTTATTTTTTTGAACCTCTTATTATCCCAATTAAAAAAATGTATAACACTTAATATTTATTAACAAATATGGAACGCCCCTATAAGAAGTTATGTGCGTTCCTTGTCTTACTCATTGTCTCTTATGGAAAATATGTTTATTTAACAGAAATATATGAAGTGTTATACATCATTGTAAATGGGATTATAATTGCTTCAAAAAAATGCAATAAACAATTGAGTGCCGCATTTAAAAAAATAAAGTTGATGATGGTTTAAGGAAAACGAGACGTCGTACGGAAAATCTCTCAGCGCTGTTTTGTAGAGCTTAAGAAGTGGCCATGAGAAAGTGTCTTTTGTTTTTTCATATCTCTTTAAATAACGTCAGAAAAAAATAAAAACAAAATCGCAAATTTCGGTTTTTTCGGATATCTCCGGAATCTCGAATTTACAACTTTCCAATTGGCATGTTGGCCTAAATGCGCAACTTTGCCATAATTTAACCGATTTCGTATCTCTTAGGTTTCCGAGATCCCTGATGCATCGAATCGTACTTTATATATATATATATATATATATATATATATATATATATATATATATATATATATATATATATATATATATATATATAATATATAATTATATATATATATATATATATATATATATATATATATATATATATATATATATATATATATATATATATATATATATATATATATATATATATATATATATAGGTAGATATACATATAATATCCATAAGTTTAATTTTTTATCTTAAAAAGTACAGGCACAAAGAGAGTGAGTCATGCTTCTAGATCACCCGGTATATTTAAGTAATGGACTCTTATGTATTATTCATGAAAATTAGGTTTTATCGAAAAAACAGGTACCTGCAGATTTAAGCGACCGGATATCGTACTATGAGCTACTACAAATGTCATTCTCTGTCTTGTATGCATATTTTTTGTGCTCTGATCCAATTTTTAAGCACTCTAGTCTAGTTAATATTTTATTTATCTGTTTTGCGACTCTTTAACTTTGTTATCTTTAGTGCAGTAAATTTCTTTTTTTAAAGAATCCCTTAAGAAGGAGTCACAAAGATTTAAGTTGCACTATATTCATTAGCTCTAAGTAAGTATAAACACGACTACATTTCATACAAACAAAACTAAAAAAAATACTCTAAACCAACTAATTCTAAATAAAATAAGTTTAAAAGAAGAAATATTGCAAAAAAAAAGAAAATTCTAAACAATTGAGTGTTTATAATGCTCTGTTACAGTTGCACAACCTGGTGGCCATTTTCTATAGGTTGATTTGCGAGCTATAGCGTTTTAAACAATAAAATTGTCAATAACAATTTTCCGACCACTTTTTATGAAAAGTAGATAGAACATTCAGTTTTAGCAGCTCAAAATACGTAAGAAACACCTACGTGCTTGGAAGGACTTCAATCGCCAACGAGACCTTCTTCACGAATCTTAGTGCTGCCTTTGGCAAAGAAAAGAACTATGATCTGGGTCCATATAGGTATAAATAAATTAATTATGGTGAAAAAACCTATACCGTTCGGACTCTTTTATATGTACTTCGTGATATTGAGAATGGATTAAGTTAACAGGCTATTCTTAACAACCTAATATAAATCTGTTTCCCACACTGCTTCATATACCCTTATATTCCCCATGCGACTTTTAACACTAGCTTTTCAAGTACCATTTTTTTTAACTGATTTAAAAAACATAAGCGTTACCAGCATTTTATAAGTCGCGATGTCCCCCATGGATAATACAACTAATAGATCCCATTAAAAATCATTTCGCAATAGGGAATATAATCACGTTAGCCATGCACGCGACTGTAAGTGAAAAAATCCCATGGATGCAGTAGAACAGGACAGTACTAAGTTAAGAAAATAAACGTTACATGATCATGATAATGCCTTTTATTTATTACTTTAAAATAATTTATTGTTGCTTACTTTATTACATTATTGGTAATTTTAAGTAGGTATAGAGTAAAAGAAAAAACGGTAATTATTTACAAGTGGGGTCAACCCTATTTTTATCCATATCTGAGTGAAAAATTAACATTTTTTATTATTATTTTTTTATTCTGCTCGTTTTTACGGCGCATTTATAATAAAAAATGTCGTGAAAGAAAAAAATAAAGATTTCGATAGCTTTTTTGCCTTTAAAAGTTGAAAAAAATATTGGTTTTCATGTTTTCGGATAAAACTAATTTTTACATCATTTTTTTATTCTTTGTTTTTAAACGTAGATTGCTAAAAAAAACAATAAGCTTGAAGACAATGAAAATAAAAATTATTTAAGATAATCTGCAAAAATAACGATTTTTTGAACTTTCAAAGTTGATTTTTTAATTGAAATATCATTTTTTTAATATTTTCGCTGTCATCATCATAAATCCGGCGTAAAAACAAGAAATTAAAAAAAAAATATGATGATCCTTTAAATCATCTTTTTTTTATGGCCAAAAATAGGGTTACCCCATTTGTAAATAATTACCGAAAAAACAAAGAGAGAATTTGATACATGGTAACAAGGGTTAAATTGTTCTTGTAAAATAATGCATCAACACATCATTTATTTTGGACACAGAAAGTAGGAATTTTTTTCTGTAACAAATAAAAAGTAAGAAACCTAAATACTTTTGGCCACTATAACAAATAATTGTCATATTGTCCTCCAGCTTGTGTGCACATTTATGATAAAGTCATTCTATTTTGGCGCCTTTTATTTAAAGTTTATTATTGCAAACTAATATCATTAGTGGGGTCTATTTTAGTGCAGTAAATCTTCCTTTAAATTAAAGAAGAATATAAATAAAGTAATGCGGGCTTAAGTCAACCACTATAAACTACACCGGATGACTCAGTTCCATTTAACGTACGTTGAAACATTCAGGGTTAGAGGGGAGCGGCTGTGACGTTACCACCAATGCTTAATAATGCTGGGCGATGTTCATCGATGTTAGATGTCACAAACATCGATGTTTTGTGTCAATGTCCCAGCACTAGCCAGCACCGGTGGTGACGTCACAACGAGTTTGTCCTTGGCAGACAGATTCGGCAAACTGAGCCATTCTGTGTAATTTATAGTCGTTGGGCTTTAGTCACATAACTTATTTTATATATAAGTTGGCGTGATCATTCGTCATTTTGACAAAGGTTTATAAAGAAAACCAATAACTCCAAAACACCAAGCACTGTGTAAATTCAGATCACACATTAACAGCACATACTATGTTATGTGATCGGTAAAGCAGCTCGGAGGTCGTTAACTCTCGAACCTTTATATTTTAAGTTTACATATACAGCAAATTGGGTAAAATTTGTAAAAAATAGAAATAGATTAGTTCTGAATTACTCCGTATAATATAATATCTTTTCATGGATTTTTTAAATTTATTTTTTTGCATACACGTTTTATTTTAAGTTTTTCTTTGGGTATAGAAAAAACAAAGATAACGATTTATATATATTTCAATAATAATTATTTAGGTTACAATAAAAAAAATAAGGAAACGGGATTAAATTATCAACAATTGTTTGCTATTTTTAAATAATTTTCTTAGTTGCCTTAGAATATTTTAAACAAAATTGTGTAACAGAGATATAGTTTATCCAAGCTAACATTTTTGCGTTGGCAGGCTATTTTAAAAACAAAAATTGCTAGACTTAACGTCAAAATCAGCTGATTGGCGTAAATCGCCCAGTAATGGATTAAAGACGTTTCAATTTTTGTATTACATTTTTCTTGTGTTTGGGTGTGTTATTTTGTGTTTTTAAGTAATTAGTGAGATTAGAGATTACTCTGCAGAGTTTTTATTCTTTTTGGTGTGGACTAATTGACATTTTTTATATTTCATAATTTATTTTTTTTCTGGACTAAGTTTTTATTTTTGTTGGTTTTAAGAAAAACCACTAGAATAGATATTTTATAGAGTATGAATCACAGTGATTACTGTATTTCCAGTTCGGAAAAGCTTCGAAACCCACCCCCAGAGCTGTGATGAGTCGGAGGAAAAGAATATAACCTAATAAATATTTTTAAAAGGATGATCAGAATAGTGATCTTGCATAAGGTAAAATAACTCGTTTTAATAGTATCATAATCTAAAAAGACATCCTTAGATGTCCAAATATTTTAAGATTTAAATATATTTATGAATGTATTTTTAGGTCCCATAGTGGCAGTTGCTGACAATATAAGAAGCAAAAATATGAAATTTATAAGTAACTTAAGCAATGGGAAAAACCAAATATGCAATGCATAAGAAGGAAATTTACAAAAGGTTTTATGGAAAATGAAGATTTAGGAGAAAATAAAAATTTTTAGGTGTTTCTCGATGAAACCTGGATCTTCTCAAACGCTCTTTCCGCAGGTCTTGGCAGGATGATGATGTATATTTCAGTGAAAAGGTTAAACATTCTCATGACGAATTATACCCTAGAAAAAAATGTACTTTCCTTCACTTAAGGAAAAATTGAAGGATCCATTTTTAAAATTTACAATTACATCCCTTTATTGTCCACGTCAGTTTCCCACTTTTCTGCACCTTCATCATAGAGTTTCGAGACTACAAAATCTAAATATATTTAAGTCCCTTATCACTAATTTACTTTTGACTTCACTCTAGACACTCGTAATATGTGAACATTTAGACTGGGTACCCTGAAAAAAAAAATATGACAGATTCGGTGGATCCCTCAGTTAGGGTCTCTTTCATACATAGGACATATAGATTAAACCTGTAGCTCTTAGACAACATTATGTATTTTTATGAAACATTAAAGTATATTTAATTAAATTACTATTAAAATACTTATATTTTCCTTAGATACATGATTCTACATGCTGGTTCGAAAAAGGATGTTGATGGTGCCAGTAGAATTTTTAAATCAAACACAAAAACAGGAGATTACCAAGACAAGATAAAAGCTGAAAATTGTGAGCAGTGAAGATTCGAACCCTAATTTGAAAAAGCCTTTATTATCATTTAGATAATGCCAGGTACCACAGTAGGTTGTTAGAAAACTGGCCAAATAGTGGTTAGAAGAAGAAAAAATGGTTAAATGGTTAAAAGACCGTGATATTCCTTTTGCAAAATCGACGACAAAATTGATTTTGTGCTGCTTGATTTAGCGCCTACCAAAGCCTCCCAATCTTATGTCGTCGATGCTCTTATTCAGGAGGCTGGTCATCAAGTGCTGCGCTTGCCTCCATATCATTGAGAATTCAATACTATTGAAATGGTATAAATATAAAAATAATAAGACAGCTTCGACTGCAATTTATTCCCCATTTTATGGACCAACATTATTACTATATTAATAAGGTAAATGGTAATAAAAATCATTTACAAGTTATCTTCTTTTTGCTTTTTAGCTTTTCATTATTAAACTATCTTACTGCTTTTAATAAAAAACTAAATATTAAATGACTATTTCATTTAAACCATTACATCAATGGCCACAGTAGTTGCCAAAATGCTTGGACTACAAGCATCCACTTACAGTCCCGCTGCTAAACGCCTGCTGCTCTTTTATCTTAAAAGTGTATAGACTAGTATCTGCTGCATGCAGATTGCATATTTTTCTTTCGTCATTGCATATGGTTGCTTTTCTCATAAAAACCCCTGATGGACACTGCCACTTCTAAAGCCTTGAACACGACCTTCCAACGTTTTTGATAATTTTATTTTATAAAATATAAGCATCTTATTGTGTTAATAATACTCTAAATAAATAAATGATTATTAATGTTTTGTCTCATTTATTTTATTATTTAATATAGGAAGCAGCTATAGAAGTTATATCAGATGAAATAAATCGATTTATCTTTAGGCATCTTTAAAAAATAGTAAATTTGTATAAAAGGGTATTGAACCATCCCTTATAGTGAGATATTTTATCAGGATATTTCAATTCAACTGTAAAAGAGTTTTGCTGCAAATATAACAAAACATAACAGGTCTGTTTGTTATTCAGAAATAGTGTACACTATTTACATTTTACGTACCTAAACGCTCTAATTGAATGTTTATTTTAAATAGTGTAAACCATTTCTAAATAACAAACCTTAATAAATAACTATTAATCTGCACTATATAGGCGAAAATTATATTTTTTAATAAAATATTATGGCTAAACATCAAGCTTTCACAATTCATGCAAATATATGAACAGAAAAAAATACTGATAAAATTAGTTACTGTAATCTAACAACAAATTTTTTAAGATATTAAAATTTTGAAACTCCCCTTCCTCAGTACGGACCTGACTAAAATTCTGATATCAGCCAACTTAAATCTGAAAAACAAAATTTACTAAAATGTAGGGATATTCGCATTGCCAACCTAAAAATGTTAGCTTGGACAAACTATAACTTTTTTTTAGGATATTACCAATGTTACATATTTTTACATTGTATTACTACGGAAGTATTATTAAAGAAATTCTACTTCCTTAAAGAATATCTGTATTTTTCGGAAAGAATTTAATAAAAATCAATTTAAAATTAAAAGAGTTGATAATTTGCTGGGGAAAATTTTTATATACCTACTTACACTGTTAAAATATTCGCGCTTTTGCATATAACTCTGTTATATGTACGTTATTTTATCTATTTTTAAAGCCAATACATTTTAAATTAAAAAGTAATGATAAAAGTACAAGTCATAATTACAATATCTTACACAATAATTATGTAGCTTTAAATAAAACATTTACCTAAAAGTTACACCCGAAAAAATAAAAATTAAAAATTCATTTTATTTGTTGTACTTTTTCGGAAAATAGGAATAGTCTAGTCTAGTAATAATAGGAGGTTAATTTGTTTTATTTTTTTATCTTGCGATGTATAATATGTTAATTTAGATTTAATATGTTTTATACAACTTAACGTGATAGGAACACTTTTTTTGGAGAAAATAAAAATCATTCAAGGCCTATCGGTGTAAAACCTGATAACTGTCACATTTTTGTGGTGTACTAGATTTGATCCTGCAATAATAGCAATATATGTTAAGATATGTTAAATTTCCGGAAATTTAAGACCGTTCGCGAATGTTCGCGAATATTCGCGAACTTATTTTTTTACTGCCGAAATTGAATACAAACATAAAACAGCTTTGACTTGAGCTCCCACGCTACTTATTTTTGAGGAATAACCAACAGAAAACAAAAAGTAATTCAAGTATTTTTTGTTTAAATTTTTGCAGACTCTACAGACAAGACAACGTAACAATATGTACTTAAAAAATAGACAAAAAAAAGGTAGTTTTGTGTACAAGTAAAAATAAACACCGTACTCCTTTACTCATTGACATTTTAATAAACATTTAATGAAGTGAAGTTTAAAAACGAAGACGTATAACACCAGCGCCATCTTAATTTACTGCAATTCGAGGGCAATTTTTGTAACCCAGAGATGGTGCTCCTTATCTTTAGGCTTCATGCTCGAAAACAAATAACAAATTTTTGCTAGGTTAACACAACATACCGGTATCACAGTGGTATCACAGCATAACTAACAAAGAGCAGCACGATTTCATGAATTGGCGGGAAAATGCGGTCATTTTTCTCGAGCAGGTTCAACCACCATTTTGAACTAATAATAATCGTTTCGTGTGCGTTTCTTTCGTGTTTTGTGCTTAAAAATGATCGTGCTGCCTGTTAGTTATGCTGTGCCATAAGTAAATATGTTACATGATTACCTTGCAAAAATTTGTTTAAAACAAAAATAAAACAATTATGGGGTTCCCCACAGCCCAGTCACCCCACTTCCAATTGAAAGATGTTAAAGGCAGATGGCTCTTCAATCATTATTGTTACAAAATGACCAATTGTGCATACAACAGGCGCAATTTAAAAAAGAACAATACACGGTCAGTTACGAAATTAGCAGTAAAGTGGAGATAGCGGCAGTAATTTAAATGCGAATATTAGCGATAAGTCGCATTGTTTGCTTGGAAATATTCGCTGCTCACATCTCTAAATATGTTTACTCTATACTCCATAACAAATAAGAGCGCACTTAAAAATTCAAATAATACATTTTACAAACTAGATTTTAACGAACAAAAATTGCTGAATGTTATTTTGTCGGGTAAAACCATAAATATAATGAAAATTTTTGAGCACGTAATATAATGTAAAAAATACATGTTTTCAAACAATAAAAATTGTATAAATTTAACCCAATTTTGACCAATGTAGACATATGTTGGTCAAAATATTCTAAGTCAACCTCTTTAAAAGCTTTTGATTTTTTTAAATCAACCCCTGTACGCCTCCACTACTCATCGATGTAAAGCCATGTGCTTTGTATTTTACATAGGGGTCACGCGTTTTAACAACAGCCCCTCTGTTTGCCTTCATGCGGGTAAATACCGTTTTCCGAGTTAAACCACCCCGGATAAATTTACTTTTAACCACCCCAACAATTACTAGATAAATAAAGATAGGTTTAAGGGTCGAGCAGTTTGGTTTCGTATCTTCTAATAAATATTTAAAGTGATAAGTAAAAGCGTTTGTTAGAGTAAATATTTTATAAGATTAGGGAAATATTTGATTTTGTTGAAATTAGTGTTAATTTTAAGGGCCAATTTTAAAACCTCGACCTGCCTTTCCGATTGAAACATTGTTTTTCTTACCTATAGGGTAAGACCGGAAAAAAACCGACCAATAAGAATGCATGAAACGTTTTATATTCAATGAACAATTAAAGACAGCGGTTCAGCTCAGGAGTTCAATGTTTTTTTCAAAAAAAAAAAAATCAAAAATTTTTTTTTTAAAAAACAAAAAAATTGTTTTTTGAAAAAAAAAATTAATAAAAATTTGGCCTAAAAAAAACCCTTTTTTTTTTTTTTCTTATTGTTGCCCTTTTGGTTTTGAGATATTAACGATTTAAATTAGAAATCACCAATATCTAAAAAAAAAGAAAAAAAAAAATATTTTAAAAAAAATAGATTTTTAAAATTTCAAAAAAAAAGGAATAAAATTTTTATAAAAAAAGAAAAAGGGATATATAAAAAAATTCTTTTCCTTAAAAAAATTTTGACAAAAATTTTTTTTGGAGGGGAGAAAACCCCCCATCTATTAAAAATTGATTCAAAAACTACTCATTGAATAAAAAACTAATACACTTTCCTGGGGCAATGGGGGAAAAGGGGCAGAACATTTTAAATTTTTTTGGGAAAAAATTTTTACGATTTAAATTTTTAAATTAAATTTTTTAAAGAAGTTACCTTTCAGAATGATCTAGAAAAATTTTAACTATTTTAAACATTTTTTTTTAGTTTAAAATTTTTAATTTTAAAAAAATTTAAACTTTTTTTTTATTAATATATACTTTTCTATTTTTAAATCAAATAAACAAATAGGAATAGAGATAATCAAGGCCTGCAGAAAACCCATTGATGTTTAATTTTTTTAAAGTAGAAAAAAAGGGTTAAACAATAATTTTGATAAGAAAGGTTTCGCCCAGGAAGTGGATGCTTAAAAAAGAAATTTTTAATTTAACACTAAAAACAAATAAGAAAATTTTTGGTTAAAAAAATAATAAAAATTTTTCAAAGTCATTTTGAACAAATAACTGTCTTTATAAATTATTAAATTTTATTTAAAAAAGGAATAAAAATATTTAAAAATGAGTTATACCCAATGGTTTAAATTGTTTTTCCACCCTGAGACAGAAATGCCCTTCCAGGGTTTTGGGGATAAAAACCAGATAGAGAAGGACTTTTTTTTTAAAAAAGTTTAAATTTTTTTTGTTAAATTTTTAAATGTATCAAAAAGGGTAAGTTATTGGGAAAAAAAAAAAATAAAATATCCGGACCTTTTCCCCCCTTGCCCGAGGACATGGGTATTAGTTTGTTTCGTTTTAAAAATGAAATTTAAAACAATTTTTGAGGATGGGTTTTAAAAAAAAAATATTAAGGGGATTTTTAATGACCAAACTCACTTTTTTTTTATATTCCTTTATTACTTGTTTTATTAAAAAATTTTTTTAAACCCTTTTTTTAGAGTTACAAAGACAATTTTTTTGGGGCCCGTTTTTCGTAGCTTTGTAGTTTTTAAAAATTGTTTTTATTTTAAACTTAAATCGTTAATATCTCAAAAACTAAAAAAACTACGAAAAAATTTATAAAACAAAAAATTACATAGTTTTATTAGACAAACAATTTTAATTTTATACTTTTTTTTTCCTAAAATCAATTTTCGAGTTGTATTGAAAAAATTTTTTTTAATAAAAAAAGCATTTTGAACCCCCGAACTGGCAGCAGCGCGGTTTAATTGAATATAGTTTTAGTAATATAAAAAAATTTTTGCTTCAGATTGGAGACTTTTTTTGGTGGCCCCAG